>CM064342.1:2112782-2322782 GCA_032595735.1 Pelochelys cantorii
CTCTGGAAGACCGTCCCTCCCACTCACGTCTGATGGCAGTCAGACGTGCCCTTGGATTGTGGAGCAGGAAAATGTAGGCCTCAATTACTAAGAACTCAGCCTGGTGGCCGAAACGGCGGCCATTTTGTGCTCACCGTTCCCTCTGCCCCTCACAAAAGGGGGGCTGTTTCTCTCTCTCTTTGTGTGTGTCTCTCTCTTTTCCCCTCAGGAGGACGTGCCTCCTTCTTCCTTCTTTTTGATCCCGTTCAAAGCCCTTCCGCACAAAGAGGCTCCGGTTTTGCTCTGCCGGGTGCGGAAAAAAAAAAATACCATCAACTACCCAACACAGCAGGTGACTACATAATTTATCGGCCCATTCCAGGAGCTGCCAGCCTCGGGGCTGTTGGCGAGGGGGATTTAACGCCGTCTGCGCTTTCATCGAGAAGACAAAAAAACCCGTCCTTTTCGCGCGGCGCCGTTGGTAGACAAACATCCCCGACGTCAATACACCGGTGACAATAGGTGGTTTTATTGACTACCCCGCCCTGAGGAAGGGGGTAATTCTGGAGATTTTCCACAGGCATGCATAAATTAGACGTTTAATCCTTTTCGAAATGTGAAACGATCTCATTTGTATACATGGGACAGACTCACCGGCTTTTTCTCACAGATGGGAACACAAGCTGTAAACACAAATGACAAATGGCTACGGATCCGTCACAGCAGGCGAGATGTGTGCGCTTCGGTAGGGCTGGAAGAGCCTGAAGGATTCTGGGAGGGACAAGCAAAGGATTCCAGGACACGGGGTGACAAGAAAACGGGGCAATTGGGGGTGGAGGATGGACACAGTTGCGGGGGGTCTGTTCATTTTTAGGCCAATGGGTTCTCTCCTTATCCAGAGGAAGGGAGTATGGGACATAACAGCTCTGTGTCCAGGCCTTGCTGTGAGATACAGCAGACCTCCCATTTTTGGGGGCCATTCCATGTCTGAGGGGACACACGGCCGGTAGAGGAACCTGTCAAAAGTGGACGCATCTCACCAACGACACGGTTAATCCCAGACAGGCACGATTTTCGAGGCCGAGGATGAATGAAGAAGGACATGCAGGCTCCATGTTGAGAGGAGGAGGGAAATCGGGCCTACACGGACGAGACAGACCAGAATCCTGCTGAGGGAACGTCCGAGGGACACCTCCACCCAGGGCGAGAAGGACACGTTGAACTGTCGCGTTATTTCGAAATGACTTTGCCCGCCTCTATGCAGCCAGCAGTTATTTCAAAATAATGGTAGCGTTATTTTGAAATGACTTCACCCGCGTCTACGCAGCCAGCAGTTATTTCAAAATAATGGTAGCGTTATTTCGAAATGACTTCACCCGCGTCTACGCAGCCGGCAGTTATTTTGAAATAATGGTAGCGTTATTTCGAAATGACTTCACCCGGCTCTACGCAGCCGGCAGTTATTTCAAAATAATGGTAGCGTTATTTCGAAATGACTTCACCCGCCTCTACGCAGCCGGCAGTTATTTCGAAATAACGGTAGCATTATCTCAAAATGACTTCGCCCACCTCTACTCCGCCCACCTCTATGAAGCCAGCAGTTATTTCAAAATAACGGTCACGTTATTTCGAAATGACTTTGTCCGCCTCTATGCTGCCGGCAGTTATTCTGAAATAACTGTCGCGTTATTTCGAAATGATTTCACCTGCATCTACGCAGCAGGCAGTTATTTCGAAATAACGGTCGCATTATTTCAAAATGGCTTTGCTCGCCTCTACGCCTCTGGCAGTTATTTCGAAACAACTGTTGTGTTATTTCGAAATGACTTCACCCACCTCTACACAGCCGGCAGTTATTTCAAAATTACTTTGCCCACGTCTACACAGCTGGCAGTTATTTCAAAACAACAGTAGCGTTATTTCAAAATGATTTCACCCGCGTCTACACCTCTGGCAGTCATTTCAAAACAACTGTCACATTATTTCGAAATTACTTTGCCCACGTCTACAGAGCTGGCAGTTATTTCGAAATAATGGTAGCGTTATTTCGAAATGACTTCGCCCACCTCCACACAGCCGGCAGATTTCAAAATAACTGTCACGTTATTTTGAAATGATTTACTCTGTGTCTACACCACTGGCAGTTATTCCAAAATAACTGTCGCGTTATTTTGAATTGACTTCGCCCGCCTCTACACAGCCGGCAGTTATTTCGAAATAACTGTTGTGTTATTTCAAAATGACTTTGCCCGCCTCTATGAAGCCGGCAGTTATTTCAAAATAATGGTCACGTTATTTCGAAATGACTTTGTCCGCCTCTATGCTGCTGGCAATTATTTTGAAATAGCTGTCACGTTATTTCGAAATGACTTATTCCGCATCTACACCGCTGGCAGTTATTTCGAAATAGTGTCAAAATACTGTCAAGCTGGAGAACTTCTTACTCCGACTCCAGTAACCCTCATTGTACGAGGAGGAAGGGAACTTGGAGGAAGAGTGCTTTTTTTCGAAAGACGTGCTGTGTAGACACTCCCAATTTGCATAGCTTATCTCAAGCGAAGTCCATGATATACAGAGGGTGTCAGGGCTGTTCCCTACTCAAGGTATGTCTACACTATGGCCGTTTTTCCGGAAAAACAATATTTGCATCCACACCGCCATTGCGTTCTTTCAACAGAAAGTCAAAAGAACGGAGGGCTTTTTTCCGACAGCGGTCAACCTCTTTCTACGAGGACGAAGCCTTTTTCCGAAAAAGCTTTTTCTGAAAAAGGCGCGTGGATGCGGAAGAGGGTGTTTTTTCGAACAAAGAGACCTCCAGGAAAAAGCACATGGGGCCCACCTCCGTCCATAGAAATCACAGCCGAAATGCGAAAGCACATCTAATCAATGTGGAGGCTATCGTTCGAAAATGCCGTTGGTTTTTTCGTTGCGCTTTTGCTGGGTGGATGTGCTCTTTTGGAAGTTTTTCCCGAACTTAAGAATGGCCATACTGGGTCAGACCAAAGGTCCATCCAGCCCAGTACCCTGTATGCCGACAGTGGCCAATGCCAGGTGTCCCAGAGGGAGTGAAATGAACAGGTAATGATCAAGCGATCTCTCTCCTGCCATCCATCTCCACCCTCCGACAAACAGAGGCTAGGGACACAATTCCTGACCCATCCTGGCTAATAGCTATTGATGGACTTAACTGCCATGAATGTATCGAGTTCTCTTTTCAACCCTGTTATAGTCCTAGCCTTTGCAACCTCCTCCAGCGAGGAGTTCCACAGGTTGACTGTGCACTGTGTGAAGAAGAGCTTCCTTTTATTTGTTTCTAAAAAAGCTTCTTCCGAAAGAAGCGTGCAGTCTAGACCAGTGTTTCTTAAACGTTTTAAGCCCGAGGAACACCAAACAATATTTTTTTTAAATGTTTTTAATGAGGAACATTAGATTTTTTGTTGAGTAAAAAAAAAAAAAAAAAAGGAAGGTTTGCTCCTTTAAGGGTGGCCATTCCCCAGGGAAAAGTTGTTGGCCAAAAAATACAACCCCCAGGGAAAAGTTGTTCAAAATAAAGAAAAATGACCCTGAATGCAACTGCATTCACTTCTCCCCGTTATTTACTTCTGATTTTCTCTTGGTTCAGTCCACTCCCATGCCCCAAATTTCTTGGAGTCCTGTCTAGCTTTAAATCATTCTGTGTCTCTCAACTCCTGGATTAACTCCCCCACACAAAGAAAGCAGGCAGTTCAAATTGGCAACCCTCTAGCTCAGGGTTTCTTAGACTTTTTAAGACCGAGGAATCTTTTTTTTTTAATGAGGAACACCGAGGATTTTTTTGTTGAGCAAAAAAAAAAAAAAAAATCGTGCCTGCCCCTTTAAGGGCACCCAACTCTGTTGTTCTCCTCGGCACACTGTTGTACCACGCATGCACACAAAAACGGCGGCCATTCCCCAGGGAAAAGTTGTTGACCCAAAAATAAAGCCCCCAGGGAAAAGTTGTTGAGAAAAAAAAAAAGGAGGCTTATCCCTTTAAGGGCAGCCATTTTGAATTCTGTCCTCTCCGCGGCACACCTACGACTGCCGGAGAGCCGTGGACCACACTTTAAGAAATGCTGCTCTAGCTTGAGTGGCTCTCCCGGCCCCCTTTGCTAGGTACCTGAGTTAACCCTTTAGTCACCGGGGGCTGGTCCAAGGGGTACGGCGTGCTACCACCATGATGTTTTCCAAGGACAGCAAATGGTGGGGATCTGGAGGACTTTTAAGCCAACCAAAGTCGGGAGCAGTGTTTCTTAAACTTTTTAAGACCGAGGAACACTACAAAATCATTTTTTTAAAATGAGGAACACCAAGGATTTTTTTTTGTCGAGCAAAAAAAAAAAGAGTTGCCTGCCCCTTTAAGGGCGGCCATTTTGAACTCCACTGTTCTCCATGACACACCGTTGTACCACAGAACATAGTTTAAGAAACACTGGTCTGGAGTGTTTGAGTGGGATACCTTACTCTGTTCCTTCTCCTGCTGGGTGCTTCTCCTGTCCGCTCGGTGTTTCTCCAGCCCATCAGCCATGTTGGACCTCCAGGAGGCACATTCCCTCAGGGAATTAGTCCCAGTCATTTCACCGACATGGGCATTACACACCCGGGATTGAACCGGGGACCTCCCCAGCTCAATGCCTGACTTGCTACAGGCTTGAGCAAATGCACCAGGCTCTGTAGGTAACAGCGGAGAGAGACTCACATCAGCTGTGGGGTGGGCACCGCTAGGAACACGTGACACGCTCACCCGTGGGTGCCACGTGCTGGTAAAAAACATAAGTGTATCCAGACCAAAGGTCCAGTTAGCCCTCCAACAGTGGCCAATGTCAGATGCCCCAGAGGGAGTGAACAGAACAAGGAATCATCACGTGATCCCACCGCTGCCACCAATTCCCAGTTTCTAACAAAGGTGAGGGACACCTTTCCTACCCATCCTGGCTAATAGCCATAGATAGGACCTAACCTCCGTGAATGTGTCTCGCTCTTTTCAGAACCCTGTTAAACACCTGGCCTTCACAAGGCAGGGAGTTCCACAGGTTGACTACGTATTCCGTGAAGAAAAACCATCCTTTGGTGTGTTTTAAGCCTATTCATGTCACGTGGTGACCCCTCGTTCTTATGTTATGGGATGCTACTGGTTGAGTCTGATGGTCCATTTACACTTAGGTTTGGGGACCTGCCTTCAGTACACCCGTTTCTCCACGTTTTGTGGGTGCCATTGGGTTTCTCGATTCTTAATCCGAACGTGGTGGCATTCCGAGTCCAACACCTTATGGAAGTCGGAGGGTATTACGTCCACGCCGCTCTCGTATCGCAAGCAAATGGGTAATCTCGTTTTTTAAAAGAATCAAGTTAATTTGGCAGGTGCTATTTTCCATTAATCGATGAGGCCGGCTGTTAATTACCCCCCCCCCATTAATTCTTCATTAATCGAGTCCTGTACCAGCTGCGCCGTTGTTTCCCCTCCCCGATCGATGTCAGGCTTTAAATTACCTCGGTTGCTCTTTTTCAATATTGACACCACATGAGTTTTCGGCCGGGAACTGGCATCTCCCCAGGGTGCCAAGCCAGGATGGAGCTGGAGATGGTGGGGTCGGTGAAGATAGCTGAGTTTGGAGGACGTAGGACGCTGTCCTCGTTGAGTATGGTAGGAAGGGGTCAGAGACCCGACTTTGCAGACAGCGTCACTGCCTCGATGCCTTCTGGCCATGGGCACAGGGGCAGACAGAGGTAGCCTGGGCTGCAGCAAGGGGCCTGGGGGCCCCGGCTTACCTGGCTCCGACCCCCAAGGATCGGGGTTCCTCCCTGCATCATTGGGGAGATGGTGCTGGTGTTCTAGCCTTGTGCCCGCCTAACCCGCCCAGACCCCTCACCCCCAGCCCGCTCCTGCATCCTCCCTCCTGCCCACACCCCAAACCTGCTCCTGCACCCTCCCATCCTCCCTCCTGCCCACACCCCCACTTGGCTCCTGCACCCTCCCACCCTCCCAGACCCACCAACCCCAACCCGCTCCTGCACCCTCCCACCCTCCCAGACCCACCAACCCCAACCCGCTCCTGCACCCTCCCTCCCGCCCACACCCCAAACCTGCTCCTGCACCCTCCCTCCCACCCACGCCCCACACCCCAAGCCCGCTCCTACACCTCCCATCCTCCCTCCCGCCCACGCCCCACCCAACCCCAAGCCCGCTCCTACACCCGCCCCCCTCCCACCACCCACCAACCCCAACCTGCTCCTGCACCCTCCCTCCCGCCCACACCTCACACCCCAAGCCGCTCCTGCACCGTCCCTCCTGTCCACACCCCGCACCCCAACCCACTCCTGCACCCTCCCTCCTGTCCACACCCCACACCCCAAGCCTGGTCCTGCACCCTCCCTCCCTCCTGCCCACACCCCACACTCCCACTTGGATCCTGCACCCTCCCACCCTCCCAGACCCCCCCAACCTCCAACCTGCTTCTGCACCCTCCCTCCCGCCCACACCCCACACCTCAAGCCTGCTTGCACACCCTCCCATCCTCCCTCCCACCCACCCCCCAAGCCTTCTTCCTGGCGGCCCCCTCTCACACACTGAACCCCTCATTTTTGGCCCCACCCCAGAGCCTGGGGGGGCCCTAAAAATCTCCTAGCCTGGTCCCCCTAGGTGGTGATGTGCGAGGAGTGGTTTTCTCCTCCGTGGGGGGCCACATCTGCGAGGGGCTGGGTTTTTTTCATTTTTTCGCTTCTCCCCTTGCTTTGTTCGGTCGCTGGGCTGGACTGAAATCCCTGAACTGCTCTCAGTTTCCCTCGCCTGCCCCCCGCTCACAGGTGCGGTTTGGTGGCAGCCCCGTCTTCTCAGGGAAAGCAGGGTTGCAGGCCTCCCCAGGGAACAGTGTATGTGTCTCTAACAAGCAGCAGGACACGACGTGGACTGGAGGCCGTATGTCAGTCATTGTAATTCCGTTTCTCTTCTCCCCAGGAGGAATTCTCCTCCCGCCTGCCGAAGGCCGGGCACAAAACCCCAGCAATCACCGCGACATAAAACATCTGAGAGACGCAGAGGGGAGGATGGATTTTTCGGCTTCCCTTTTGTTCCCCCTCGCTGGCCCCCTCAACTCCTTGGCATGCCGCCAAGTGGAGAGGTTTATTTTGAGGTGTGAAATGCTAATCGGCTGCGTTAACGACGCCCACGCGCCCTGAGGTGGGAAGGGATGTGAAGGGGGATGTTTTCACCGACCTTAATGGCCTAGTTCTCCTGTGCAGCAGGGCCCAACGCAACCGCTTGGTCTGAAAAAAAGGCCAATATTTTACCCCGAATCCTCTCCACGAACTGAGAAAGCCAGAAACATGAATGAACTTCGCACCTAGGCAGTCTTAACACCGCTACTTTCATTCTTTCTCCCCCCATGAATTGTGTGTGACACTCCCTTATTAAGCTTCAGGGGGTAGCCGAGTTAGTCTGTACAGAAAAAAGCAACAAAAGGTCGGGTGGCACTTTATAGATGAACAAAACATGTAGATGGTATCATGAGCTTTTGTGGGCACAGCCAACTTCTTCAGATGACTGGCGTTTTGAGTTTAGGATGTGCAGACCCAAAATAAATAGGGGAGAAGCAAGAGGGGGGAAGGAAAAAAAAGAAGGGGGGGGACAAGGAGCAGAAGGTATGAAAATATCAAAGGGAAAAACAAGTTGGCAGAACTAGCAATCTATAAGCACCTGACGATTGGATAGTTAAAAAGAAGCAGATAAGGATTAAAGAAGTGGGAAACTTCCTCCCTCTCCCTTCTCCCTGTGGGTCTGCACATCCTAAACTCAAAACTCCAGTCATCTGAAGAAGTGGGCTGTGTCCACGAAAGCTCATGATACCATCGACATGTTTTGTTCGTCGATAAAGTGCTACCCGACCATTTGTTGTTTTACTCACTTATTAAGTCAGGCCTGAAATTGTGGTCTCTTAAACAAAGACTCTGTCTTTCTGTGTGTGTACGAGGGCTCTTAAGAAGCATGCCCTTCATTAATCATGGTGTCGACACAAATTTGATCGATGCCATGATTCATCAATAAGAGTTGGCAGGGCAAACACACAGTCTCGGCTCGTGCCGGGTCCGGCAACTACCCCTCTGCACGGAAAGAATTTTAGGAGCCGGTGGGCAGGCAGGCTGGCTCGGTCCCGGCTCGAGAGCTACCCACTGCCACGGCTCTGCAGGGAAAATGATGTAAAAAAGTCACCATGACAAACAAAGCAAACACAATTCTGGCATAAATTTAAAAACCAGCAAATGGTCTGGTAGCACTTTATAGACGAACAAAACATGTAGATGGTGTCATGAGCTTTTGTGGGCAAAGCCCACATCTTTGATCCTTATTTACTTCTTTTTAACTATCCAATCGTCAGGTGCTTATAGATTGCCAGTTCTGCCTACTTGTTTTTCCCTTTGATATTTTCATACCTTCTGCTCCTTGTTTCCCACCCTTCTTTTTTTTCCTTCCCCCTTCTTCCTTCTCCCCTCTTTATTTTGGGCCTGCACATCCTATACTCAAAACTCCATCATCTGAAGAAGTGGGCTGTGCCCACGAAAGCTCATGATACCATCTACATGTTTTGTTCGTCTATAAAGTGCTACCAAACCATTTGTTGGTTTTTAAGTTTATCCTGTACAGACTAACTCAGCGACCCCCTGACAATTCTGGGAGACGGTCACAGGGGTGTTGGGAGCAAGCCACAAGGAGTCATTCTTCCACGGATTAGGCCTCCATTGGGGTGTTGTGTCCAGTTCTGGGCCCCACATTTCCAGAAAGAGGTGGAGAAATTGGAGAAGGTCCAGAGGAGAGTCACCAAAAGAGTTAAAGATCTAGAAAATGTGAGCTGTGAAAGAATTGGGTTTGTTTAGTTTGGAAAAGAGAAGACCGAGAGGGGACGTGATAGCGGCTTTCAAGTATGTAAAAGGGTGTTACAAGGAGGAGGGAGAAAAATTGTTCTTCTTGGCCTCTGAGGATCGGACGAGAAGCAATGGCCTTAAATTTCACCTGGTTGGACGTTAGGAAAAATGTCCTACTTGTCCGGGTGATGAAACTCTGGAATAAATTGCCGAGGGAGGTTGTGGAATCTTCATCCCTGGAGATATTGAAGAGCAGGTTGGACAGACAACGACCAGGGATGGTCTAGACGAGGGTGGACAATAATTTTTAATGGGGGAAGGCCACTCCAAGATTTTGGGAAGTGGTCAAGGGCCACACATCTGTGGAGTGGGCATGGGGTCTGGGGCAGCGGTTAGGGTGTAGGAGGGAGTTTGGTTGAAGGAGGGGGTCGTTATCTGGGCCAGGAGCTTGGGGGGAGGGAGCAGGGTCCAGGAGGGGTTATGGGTGCAGGAGGGGATTCTGACCTGGGGGAAGGGGGTATAGGAGGGGTTGCAGGGTCTGGGAGGGAGTTGTGACCTGCAGGAGGTGGGGAGAGCGGAAACAGAGTGTTTGGGTGGGGGCCTGGGGCAGGTAGTTGTGGGGATACAGGGGGTGGGGGTGCCAGAGGCAGACGCTGGCTGGAAGTCACTTACCTGCCTGTGTACTGGGCAGACTGTTCCACATGGCTCTACTCCAGCACAAGGAGGGGGGAGAGGGAGGGAGCGAAGAGGCTTCATTGGCTGCCCTTCCCTTCAGCAACATTTCTCATTTCCTATTGGCTGGAAACTGGCCAATGGGAGCGCAGGGATTTTGCTAGGGGGGCGGGGACACTGCGCAAAGTTTCCGCATCCCTGCCCCATTTGCAGCGAAATTGGCAGCCCGTTGGTTCACGTGGTTGTTCTATAACAGTGTTTCTTAAACTTTTAAAGACCGAGGAACACCAAACACTGATTTTTTTTTTAATGAGGACCACCAACGGTTTTTTTATTGAGCAAAAAAAAAAAAAAACGAGGCTTGTCCCGTTAAGGGTGGCCATTTTGAATTCTGTTCTCCCCGTGGCACACCTGTGTCCCACAGAACACACTTTAAGAAACGCTGCTCTATAATAATAGACCATACTTGGATTTCCTCAAGGCTCTTGACATAGCCCGCCAGACCCTCTGGGAATTGGAGAAACACGGGTACGACGGGACTGTCCTTCAGTGGATCTACCAAGGAGAAACGCGTAACGGAATGACATTGGGTTGGAGGCAGATCTCGCGTGAGGTTGCACAAGGATCTGGGGTGAGCCCGGCGCTAATTCGAGGTAACCCAGTGAAAATGGTCACAAGCCCATGAAAACTTTTCGGTATTAGCCAAGAAAAAAGTCCCGACAAAAATAAGCAAGAGGCTCCCAACGATTAACGAGTTTGAATTTTGGGTCTGGGCAGGACAAATGTGGAGCTCAACACCGGGCAAGAGATGGGAAATATTTCCCCCCCCCCCCGATCAGGGACTTCCTTCGTTTAAGTGTATGTTTCTCCTTCGTAAATATTGCACTGGGATATCGGACGTAATTTCAGCAATTTCCCTTTCATTAAGCTAATCCGTCTCAAACAACGACAAAGCCCGGCTGCCTACGGTGCAACAGATGCCGTCGTTGAACGTGTTAAGTAGAGTTGTTCAGTTGTGTTTGCCGGTGGCGCACTGTTAAACACCCCCATCACACCCTGGGAAACAGTGTAATAATACCCCCCCGCCCCTTGAAGCATTACGTGATACTTGTGCATTTTTGTCTCCCTGGTGGGCAAGTCACCAGGAGGTTGGTAGCTCCTCTCTGCTCACCCTGCTTCTCCTATTGGTCCAATTCCCTGTCCTCTCCACTTCCCCAGTGGGTCTGACATCACAGGCCCTAGAACTGGGGTTCCCAACCTTTTTCAGTCCCCGTACCCCCTTGGCTTTTAATAAACCTTCCCGTACCCCCTATTCAATATGAAAGGAAATACATTCTAGCCTCTAGAATCCACAACGTTTTTCACGAACACTACTACTTTTGGAATATTTCAATTAGGATAATCTAGTTATTTTCCAAATATTCCCTGTATCTCCTTGACAAGCTTCTCGTACCCCCTGGGGGTACGTGTACCCCAGGTTGGGAACCCCTGGTCTAGAGAGTACTGGAGTACTGGGTCCTGCCATGAGGGCAGGGGACTGGACTTGATGACCTCTCTAGGTCCCTTCCTATTCTAGTGTTCTAGGACTATGTAGACATCTACCAGGGACGGTCTAGATGGGGCTTGGTCCTGCCATGAGGGCAGGGGAATGGACTTGATGACTTCTTGAGGTCCCTTCCCAGTCTAGTGTTCTATGATTCCATAGACATCTACCAGGGACGGTCTAGATGGGGCTTGGTCCTTCTGTGAGGGCAGGGGACTGGACTTGATGACCTCCCTAGGTCCCTTCCTGTTCTAGTGTTCTAGGATTATGTAGACATCTACGAGGGATGGTCTAGATGGGGCTTGGTCCTGCCATAAGGGCAGGGGAATGGACTTGATGACTTCTCGAGGTCCCTTCCCAGTCTAGTGTTCTATGATTCCATAGACATCTACCAGGGATGGTCTAGATGGGGCTTGGTCCTTCTGTGAGGGCAGGGGACTGGACTCGATGACCTCTCTAGGTCCCTTCCTGTTCTAGTATTCTAGGATTATGTAGACATCTACGAGGGATGGTCTAGATGGGGCTTGGTCCTGCCATAAGGGCAGAGGACTGGACTTGATGACCTCTCGAGGTCTCTTCCTTCCTTTCTTCCTCCCTCCCTCCCTTCCTTCCTCACCATCTGCCCATGATGGCTATTCCTTGGGCCTCCCTCTGGCGGGCCGGTTTGTGTGAAGACACATGCTTTCGTCATGCTTTGAGGGTGGTCTACTTGGAGTGCTATCTCCTCCAGTCAGAGAAACTCCCCGAAAAGGGGCACCCTCAGCATTCCCAAGCAGAGCAACTACCTCAGCTGGTGGTGAGTAGGGACGAGGGCGGAGTTGGGGTGAGGTCTATCAGTGGTGTAAGACCTGAAGAACGTCAGGTTCCTCTTTTAAGTGTCTTCACTTGGATTGTCCTAGGTTCCTCTGTGGCCTTCTCCATCCCCACAGATCTCAGCGCCAGCACCCGTCCTGTGACATCGCCTTCTAGGGCAGGGGTTCCCAACCTGGGATATGCGTACCCCCAGGGGGTACGAGAAGCTTGTCAAGGGGGTACAGGGAATATTTGGAAAATAACTAGATTATCCTAATTGAAATATTCCAGAAGTAGTAGTGTTCGTGAAAAACGTTGTGGATTCTAGAGTCTAGAATTTATTTCCTTTCATACTGAATAGGGGGTACAGGAAGGTTTACTAAAAGCCAAGGGGGTACGGGGACCAAAAAAGATTGGGAACCCCTGGTCTAGACCATCCCTGATTGATGTCTATAGAATCATAGAACTGGAAGGGACCTCAAGAGGTCATCAGGTCCAGTCCCCTGCCTCACAGCAGGACCAAGCCCCATCTAGACCATCCCTGGTAGATGTCTATAGAATCATAGAAATGGAAGGGGCCTCGAGAGGTCATGAAGTCCAGTCCACTACCCTCACAGCAGGACCAAGGCCCGTCTAGACCATCCCTGGTAGATGTCTATAGAATCATAGAACTGGAAGGGACCTCAAGAGGTCATCAAGTCCAGTCCGCTACCCTCACGGCAGGACCAAGGCCCGTCTAGACCATCCCTGGTAGATGTCTATAGAATCGTAGAACTGGAAGGGACCTCAAGAGGTCATCAAGTCCAGTCTGCTACCCTCACGGCAGGACCAAGGCCCGTCTAGACCATCCCTGGTAGATGTCTACAGAATCATAGAACAGGAAGGGACCTCGAGAGGTCATTGAGTCCAGTCCCCTGCCCTCATGATCTTGCTCTGTGTCAACCTTTTCCATGGAGTAAAATGGATTTATTTGGGGGTTTGGTCCCTTTTGGGGGCTGTCTAATTGCTGAGCCCAGAGATAAGCTGGTTCAGTATGTATATTACTCTGCTGCGGGGGGCGGTTACCCAAACTCCGTGACATGGCTGGGGGAGACCAGCATTTCTGGTCCAGCAGGACAGGGTGGGGGGACACCCAAGGGGGAGGTCGGCAGATCAGTGGCATGATTGGCACACTGGGGACCCCAGGAGTACCCCAGTGATCACACCCATCATGCACACCTCCTTTGTAGATTTCGTCCCTCTCTGTCTTTAGGCGGGAATGCAGTCCCCCCCCCGCCTAAACACAGAGAGAGACAATGCTCTCTGGGGTTACGTTGCCTGGGGACCTGTGTGGGTTTAGGGGAGCCATTGCCCTTTTCTGGCTGTATCCGCAATATATTTATTGGTGTGTTTTGCCGCTTGCTTTAATTTAGGGGCATTAATCTCATGGAGAAAGAGCCAGTGTGTGCAGCGCTGGCCCCGGTGCATCCATTCCAAAATAATTAAGTTATTCCCCCCCCCAACGTCTCTTGGAAACCATAAATATGTCATGAGCCACAGCCCCAAGCCAGACTCAGCCCTGATTAGCTCACCCGTATAATGACCCTAATTGGGAATTGCCCGATAAAAAATGGACTGGCCAAAAGCTCAACCTTCATCAGGCAGGTGTCTGATTTTAAGGGCTTGTTAACCCCGACCACACTGCCTGCCGCTGGAGGAGAGGAGGGGAGGGGAAGGGAGGGAAGGGAAGGGGAGGGGAGGGGAGGGGAAGCGAGGAGAGATGAAGAGGGAAGGGAAGAGAGGGGAGGGGAGGGAAGGGAAGGGAAGGGGAAAAGAGGAGTCAAGGACAGGAGAGGACAGGAGAGGAGAAGAGAAGGGAAGGGAAGGGAAGGGAAGGGAAGGGAAGGGAAGGGAAGGGAAGGGAAGGGGAGAGGAGAGGAGGAAAGGAGGGGAGTGGAGAGGACAGGAGAGGAGAGGAGAAGAGAAGAGGGGAGAGGAAGGGAGAAGAGGGGAGGGGAGGGGAGGAGAGGAGAGGAGAGGAGGGAAGGAGGGCAGGAGAGGAGAGGAGGAGGAGAGGAGGGGAAGAGAGGAGATGAAAGAAGAAGAGGTGAGGGGAGGAGAGGAGAGGAGGGAAGAAGGAAAGTAGGGGAGGAGAGGAGAGGAGAGGAAGGGAAGGGAAGGGAAGGGAAGGGAAGGGAAGGGAAGGGAAGGGAAGTGGAGGGGAGGGGAAAAGAGGAGTCAAGGAGAGGAGAGGAGAGGAAGGGAAGGGAAGGGAAGAGGAGAGGAGAGGAGAAGAGAGAAGAGGGGAGGGGAGGAGGGAAGGAGGAGAGTAGGGGAGGGGAGGAGAGGGAGAGGAGAGGGAGGGGAAGAGGAGGGGAGGAAGGGAGAAGAGGAGGGGAGGAGAGGGAGGGGAGAGGAGAGGAGGGAAGGAGAGGAGAGGGGAGGGGAGGAGGAGAAGGGAAGGGGAGAGGAGAGGAGAGGGAGGAGGAGGGAAGGGAAGGGGAGGAGAGGGAGGAGAGGAGGGAAGGGAGGGGAGAGGAGAGGAGAGGAGAGGAGGAGAGGGAGGGGAAGGGAGGGGAGAGGAGAGGAGAGGGAGAGGAGGAAAGAAGGAAGGAGTAGGGAGAGGAGAGGAGAGGGAAGGGAGGAGAGGGAGAGGAAGGAGGAGGAGGGGAGGAGAGGAGAGGAAGGAGGGAAGGGAGGAGAGGGAGGAGGAGGAGAGGAGAGGAGGGAGGAAGGGGAGAGGAGAGGAGAGGAGGAGGAGGGAGGAGAGGAAGGGAGAGGGGAGAGGAGAGGAGAGGAAGGAGGGAGAGGAAGGAGGAGAGGAGGAGGAGGGGAGGGGAGGGGAGGAGAGGAGGGAAGAAGGGAGGAGGAGAGGGAGGAGGGAGAGGGGAGGAAGGAAGGGAGAGGAGAGGGAGGGGAGGGAGGGGAGAGGAGAGGAGGAGGAAGGGGAGAGGAGGGAAGGGAGGAGGGAAGAGGAGGAGGGAGGAGAGGAGGGAGGAGGAGGAGGGAGGGGAGGGAGAGGGAGGGGAGGAGGGAGGGAGAGGAGGGAGGGGAGGGGAGGAGGGAGGAGAGGGGGAGGAGGAGGGAGGGAGGGAGGGAGGGGAGGGGAGTGGAGGGGAGGAGGGAAGGGAAGGGGAGGGGAGAGGAGAGAGTTGAGCTGATGGAGCTCTGCTGATGTTCACTTTCCATCTTTCTCCTCCCAGTGGGAGGGGCAAAGTGCTCAGCTGGTGATGAGGAAGGACCCGCCCGACTCCCTGTCTCCCCCAAACTTTCCTTCCGGACAGAAATGTCCATGTTCCCTCGGAGACGAGCTGTGACGTCTCATGGACCATCTCATCCCAATGGACTCCTCTGGCCACTTGCTTTTCCTTTCATCTTCCTCCTACTGGTCACCATTCCCATTCTCCAGGGCATTCTACGGCCCATTGCCCGACACACCTGTCCAATCCCTATGGTGGGCTCATAAGTTACCTCAGCAGGCCTGAAGTCCATGGAGAGTCACTGGGAGTCCTGGTGGTGTTGGTCCAGGAGGAATTCATGACCCTCCAGTAGCTCCGTTATGAGTGGGGCACTGCATTTGTATCTCCAGAGGGGAATTGGATCCCCCCCTCACTTTCCTAGATGACTTTTTTCTTTAAAAAGACGATTTTTTGGCCGTGTAAACCCACCGAAGGTCATAGGATCCTAGCACCATAGGGTTGGAAGAGACCTCAGGAGTCACGGAGTCCAACCCCTGGCCCAAAGCTGGACCAACCCCAACTCAATCATCCCAGTCAAGCGGGGCCGTCAAAACCTCTAGGGATGGAGGTTCCAATCCCATCCACGGCTTCACCACCCTCCTACGCAACCCGTTTTTCCTCGTTTCCAATCCTCGTGTTTCCCCAGATCCAACCTCATTTCCCACCTCCCTGCCTGAGCCACCGCAAACAATACGAGCGTGTCTAATTCCCGTGAATAATTTATGCGCCGTAATAAGTGCTCGATACCAATAAACAGAATAAATACAACTCCCCGAGACCGCATTACCAACGCGAATTCATTTCTGCGCGGCGAGGAAACTGTTATGATCAAGGAAGGGGAGAAATAATCTCCATCCATAACCCGTCCTTATTATCTCATTGTTTTATTTGTGCAGTGATACATGTCGGCATCGCGCACAATTCATCCAGCCGTCCGGGGCTTGGCGGAGAAGTTATTTCTGCGGGTATTAGACTAATCATTTCTCATCACCGGGCCGACACGCCAGGACGCTTTTCTCGTTGCGCGTGAAACATGAGAGCACTTTTTGCGGCAAACAGAGCCGACCGGAACCATATTTTCCGCTGCCAACGCAGAAACAAATGCGCTCTCGGCTGTGAAATATGTATTTTCCTTAATTTCACTACAGTATTCACGGACGAGCCATAAAACACCCTTATATGCAACCCGTCAAAGTTCAGCTGGAAGAGATCAGAGGGACTTTTTCGAGGCGCTAGCTGCGGTGTATTTTGGTTTTTACATATAATTCGCACCCCTATAACACCTTTTCCGATTACAGCCCGCTCCCCGAGTTACGACCACCTCCACTTACGACCATCCGCACTTAGGACCAAAGCGGGTCAGAGGGTCAGAGAAGTCTGGGGGGGGGGTACATCAACACCGCTGAAATGTGGAGAAATCGGAAGTTTTCTTTTAAGTTGTACAGTGCTTTGTTATTTTTGCACTTCTTACCCCCCCAAATTTCATCACCTGCCCAGTGACGATGAAGCTTTTAAAACAAACGTGTTGCAATGGTGGAAAAAAAATTGCGCGTGTGTCTGAGATCGTGGGATGCCAGCCAATAGAGAGAGATGCTGAATATTTAATACTCGGGGCTGGTTTTGAGTGCCTCCACGCTTACGCACAGCACGGTTGCCATGTAACTCTATGGGATCCAAGTGATGAACACTTTGAGTTACGGACCAAGTGTTGGTCCGTAACTTGTTCGTAACTCGGGGAGCGGCTGTACTTGCCAGCGTTGGCCATTTTGGGTATGTCTAGACCAGCCACATGCGGCTCTTCCCCCCCAGGGTGCGGCTCCTGAACCCCCCCCCCCCAGATGGCTTGTAAAGCTGTCCCATGCCTCTGAAAAAGGCCCTCTCCTCCTGGCTCCCTTAAAGGCCGTGTTTTCTTAAAGGGGTAGTCCTTTTTTTTTTTTTTTTTTGCTCAAGAACTCTGTGCTGGATCTCTGTCTGAAATGGGTTGGCCACCCCCAGGTCTAGACGGAGGTATCCCGGAAAAACTCCACCGCGTCCAGGGAACACATTTCATTTGCTCTTCCGCTTTTTTTTTGGCAGAAGAACCAACACGCTCTTTCCTGGGAGCCCTGTCTACCTCGTTCTACGAGGAATCGAGGCTCCTCCAAAAGAAAAGGCTTTTCCACCATTTGGCCCTGTCTAGACGGGAAAAGCTTCTTCCGGAAAAGCGACCGGAAAAAGCGAGCGCAATTTGCATCGCGTTTTCCGAAAAAAGGCTATCATGTAGCCCCAGTCTTCCTCATGAACTCCAAAACATCAGGGGAATATTGAAAGTGGCTATTTAGCAATGTCATTTCTAATGCCGTTTTTGGGTCGTTTCTCCGAACCGGCTTCGTCAAAACACCCTTTACCTGGAATTGACCGAAAGAAGCCTTCTTAAGTCGTACGTGATGCGGGCGGGAATTGTTTCCATAATTTCCTCGAGCCATTAGCAGATACCGAGTGTATATGTCAGTGTTTCTCAACCAGTGGTCCGAGAACCCATGGGGGAGAGGGAAGTCGGGGGGGGGGGTACGTCAACACCACTGAAATGTGGAGAAATCGGAAGTTTTCTTTTAAGTTGTACAGCGCTTTGTTATTTTTTGTACTTTTTACCCCCCCCAAATTTCATCGCCCGCCCGGTGGAAAAAAAAATTGCAACGGTGGAAAAAAAATTGTGTGTGTGTCCGAAAACTGTAGGTACCGGGGGTACTAATAATTTTTTTAAAGGGGGGTACTTTATTAAAAAAATGCTTGAGAAATATTGGTCTATGTTATGCCAACCATCCCCGATTCCTTAATTTCATGCGCTTCCATTTCTGTGGGGGCAGGGATCGTGGGATGCCAGCCAATAGAGAGAGAGGATGAATATTTAATATTCGGGGCTAGTTTTGAGTGCCTTGCCACACATTTATCTAGCAAGATTTACAACCGGGACCACATTTGCTTGGCAGACTGGAATCGCTCTCTCGGCAAAAGAATTTCTCGTTCTCGCTCTTTCTTTCAACATGGAGACGATCGGCTCCCTCGGGTGGGAAAACACCCCATCCCTGTTGGGTGGGTTGGGGGTTAGTACGTCTGGGAGTGTGGGAGGGGGCAGGAGCCGAGTGGGGTGGGGTGTGGGAGGGAGGGTGCAGGAGCAGGTTGGAAGTCAGTGGGTCTGGGAGGGTGGGAGGGGCAGGAGCTGACTGGGGGTGTGGGCGGGAGGGAGGGTGTGAGAGCGGGTCCGGGGTCAGTGGGTCTGGGAGGGTGGGAGGGGCAGGAGCTGACTGGGGGTGTGGGCGGGAGGGAGGGTGTGAGAGCGGGTCCGGGGTCAGTGGGTCTGGGAGGGTGGGAGGGGCAGGAGCTGACTGGGGGTGTGGGCAGGAGGGAGGGTGCGGGAGCAGGTTGGGGGTCGGTGGGGCTGGGAGGGTGGGAGGAGCAGGAGCCAAGTGCAGGTGTGGGCGGGAGGAAGGGTGCAGGAGCGGGTTGGGGGCTGGTGGGTCCGGGAGGATGGGAAGGGCAGGAGCCGACTAGGGGTGTGGGCGGGAGGGAAGGTGTGGGAGTGGGTTGGGGGGAGTCTGGGAGGGTGCAGGAACTGAGTGGGGGTGTGGGGGGGAGGGAGGGTGCGGGAGTGGGTTGGGGGTCAGTGTGTCTGGGAGGGTGGGAGGAGCAGAAGCCAAGTGGGGGTGTGGGCGGGAGGAAGGGTGCAGGAGTGGGTCGGGGGTTGGTGGGTCCGGGAGGGTGAGAGGGACAGGAGCCGACTGGGGGTGTGGGCGGGAGGAAGGGTGTGGGAGCGGGTTGGGGGGAGTCTAGGAGGGTGCAGGAATCTAGTGGGGGTGTGGGTGGGAGGGAGGGTGCGGGAGCGGGTCAGGGGTCAGTGGGTCTGGGAGGGTGGGAGGGGCAGGAGTTGAGTGGGGGTGTGGGCGGGAGGGAGGGTGCGGAAGCGGGTTGGGGGTCGGGGGGCAGGAGCCGACTGGGCATGTGGGGTGTGGGCGGGAGGGAGGGTGCGGGGTCTGCCAAGGAGTTAGGGTGCAGGAGTGAAGTGAGGCTGGGGGGTCTCCAACTCCTCGTTCTGTGTGTCAGTGACCCCTGACCGAACAATTGTTTCCTCCCCCCGGTCTGTGGGTCATGGCGCCATCTTCCTACTCTTCCCAGAGCTGGACCCATGCTGCCTACTGGGACACGCCCACAGGTCTGGGACGCCCCCTCTCCTGCCCAGGGCTCGCCCGCCCCACTGCTGCCCCACACCCACACCTGGGCTCAGCCTCTAATTAATTCCCCACCCCCCAGTGTGGCGGGTCTCGGGGCCGCCGGCCCTATCGGGAGACGAATGACCACGCGTCGCCGTGTGGACACGCCGAATCCGAATTCCTCTCCTCCTTTCCTCTCGTTCACAAGCCTCCTCCGCTCCAGCAGGCGGGCGCCGGCGCTTCCTGCTCCGGCAGCTCGGCGCTGGAGAAGCGCCCGATGTCGAACGTCGGTCGTTTCCTCAGCCCCACGCCCAGGACGGTATTCACTGACCCTCCCTGCTCAGAACCGGGCGCCCGCGTTTCGAAACGGATTGCGGAACGCCAAACGGCAGCGCTGGAGCCAAACCGTTGGCTGCGTCATCCCCACAAAATGACCCAAATAATCGTTTTCCACCCCAATAATCGTTTCGTCCAGGAGGCCTCGCCTCAAGGAAACCATGGCAACCAACTCCACTGGGAGTGCGGCCTGTAGGCCCCCATGGAGTTCCCCTCCGGTGCCCGTCCGGTCGCGAGGCACCGTAAGCGCCCCCGAAAAATCTGGCCTGGTGTCGTTTTGGAAATAGGCCCTATGCTCTGATGTCCTGGAGGGGCTTTTGAAAATGTTACCCCTCCTGCCAGCATGGAGGGAGGAGCGGACCGCGGCCTCGTTGTTTTTACGGGCCAAAAAGGTGAGCAACAGGGATGAGAACGGCCAGACCGGGTCATACCAAAGGTCCATCTAGCCCAGGATGCTGTCTTCCGACAGTGGCCAACGCCAGGGAGTGAATAGAACAGGTGATACCCACCTGTCACCCATTTCCAGACAAACAGAGGCTAGGAACACCATTCCTACCCATCCTGGCTAGTCGCCATGGGTGGACCTATCCTCCATGAATGTCTCTAGCACAACATCCTGCAGCAAGGAGTTCCACTGGTTGACTGGGCACAAACCGTCCTTTGGCTTGTTTGAAAACTTGCGACCTATCCATTTCATCTGGTGACCCCTAGTTGTTACATTGTGGGAAGAAGTAAATAACGTTGCCTTATGCCCCTTTTCCACACCAGCCATGATTTTTACAGGATGGGAACAAGACAATTACCTTTTCTTATTTGCTTTCCCCACACCAGTCATGATTTTATGCACCTCTACCCTACCCTATCCCCCTTCAGTCTCCTCTTTTCTAAGCTGAAAAGTCCCCGTCGTTTTAATCTCTCCTCGTATGGCAGCAGTTCCAGACCCCGAATCATTTTTGGTGCCCTTTTCCGGATCTTTTCCAATGCCAAGAGATCTTCTTGGAGAGGAGGCGGCCACATCTGCACTCAGTCCTCCAGCTGTGGGCACCCCATGGATTTGTAAAGATGAGGGAGCAGAGTGTGGAGGTGGCCTTTTCGGGGAGGAGAAATGCAGAAGTGGGGGCTGGGATTTGGGCATCGGTGGTCCCCCCCCCCAATAGCTCTGCTAGATAGATAGAGGGGGTGTGTGGGGATAGATTGATAGATAGAGGGGGTATATAGGGATGGATAGAGATAGAGAGAGATTGTATGGGGATAGATAGATAGAGTGGGTGTGGGGGGATAGATAGAAAAAGGGGGTGTATGGGGATAGATAGATAGATAGAGGGGGTGTGGGGGGATAGATAGAAAGAGGGGGTATATGGGAATAGATAGATGGGATGTGTGGGGATAGATAGATAGATAGGTGGGGTGTATGGGGATAGATAGATAGATAGAGGGGGGTGGGGGGATAGATAGAAAGAGGGGGTGTATGGGGATAGATAGATAGATGGGGTGTATGTGGATAGATAGACAGATAGATAGATAGATAGATAGATAGAGGGGGTATATGAGGCTAGATAGAGATAGAGAGAGATTGTATGGGGATAGATAGAGGGTGTGTGTGGGGATAGATAGATAGATAGATAGATAGGTGGGGTGTATGGAGATAGATAGATAGAGGGGCTGTGTGGGGATAGATAGAGGGGCTGTGTGGGGATAGCTAGAGGGGGTGCGTGGGGATAGCTAGAGGGGGTGCGTGGGGATAGATAGATAGAGGGGGTGAGTGGGGATAGCTAGAGGGGGTGCGTGGGGATAGATAGATAGAGGGGGTGAGTGGGGATAGCTAGAGGGGGTGCGTGGGGATACATAGATAGAGGGGGTGAGTGGGGATAGCTAGAGGGGGTGCGTGGGGATAGATAGAGGGGGTACGTGGGGATAGATAGATAGATAGGTGGGGTGTATGGGGATAGATAGATAGAGGGGCTGTGTGGGGATAGCTAGAGGGGGTGAGTGGGGATAGCTAGATAGAGGGGGTGCGTGGGGATAGCTAGATAGAGGGGGTGCGTGGGGATAGCTAGAGGGGGTGCGTGGGGATAGCTAGATAGAGGGGGTGCGTGGGGATAGATAGATAGAGGGGGTACGTGGGGATAGCTAGAGGGGGTGCGTGGGGATAGATAGAGGGGGTACGTGGGGGTAGATAGATAGATAGGTGGGGTGTATGGGGATAGATAGATAGAGGGGCTGTGTGGGGATAGCTAGAGGGGGTGAGTGGGGATAGCTAGATAGAGGGGGTGCGTGGGGATAGCTAGATAGAGGGGGTGCGTGGGGATAGCTAGAGGGGGTGCGTGGGGATATATAGATAGAGGGGGTGCGTGGGGATAGCTAGAGGGGGTGCGTGGGGATAGATAGATAGAGGGGGTGCGTGGGGATAGCTAGAGGGGGTGCATGGGGATAGCTAGATAGAGGGGGTGCGTGGGGATAGATAGATAGAGGGGGTACGTGGGGATAGCTAGAGGGGGTGCGTGGGGATAGATAGATAGAGGGGGTGCGTGGGGATAGATAGAGGGGGTGCGTGGGGATAGATAGATAGAGGGGGTGCGTGGGGATAGCTAGAGGGGGGTGCATGGGGATAGCTAGATAGAGGGGGTGCGTGGGGATAGCTAGAGGGGGTGCGTGGGGATAGATAGAGGGGGTGCGTGGGGATAGATAGATAGAGGGGGTACGTGGGGATAGCTAGAGGGGGTGCGTGGGGATAGATAGATAGAGGGGGTGTGTGGGGATAGATAGATAGAGGGGGTACGTGGAGAGAGCTAGAGGGGGTGCGTGGGGATAGCTAGAGGGGGTGCGTGGGGATAGATAGCTAGAGGGGGTGCGTGGGGATAGATAGAGGGGGTGCGTGGGGATAGATAGATAGAGGGGGTACGTGGGGATAGCTAGAGGGGGTGCGTGGGGATAGATAGAGGGGGTGCGTGGGGATAGATAGATAGAGGGGGTACGTGGGGATAGCTAGAGGGGGTGCGTGGGGATAGATAGATAGAGGGGGTGTGTGTAGATAGATAGAGGGGGTACGTGGAGAGAGCTAGAGGGGGTGCGTGGGGATAGCTAGAGGGGGTGCGTGGGGATAGATAGCTAGAGGGGGTGCGTGGGGATAGATAGATAGAGGGGGTACGTGAGGATAGATAGAGGGGGTGCGTGGGGATAGATAGATAGAGGGGGTGCGTGGGGATAGCTAGAGGGGGTGCGTGGGGATAGCTAGAGGGGGTGTATGGGGATAGATAGATAGAGGGGGTACGTGGGGATAGCTAGAGGGGGTGCATGGGGATAGATAGAGGGAGTGCGTGGGGATAGCTAGAGGGGGTGTATGGGGATAGATAGATAGAGGGGGTACGTGGGGATAGCTAGAGGGGGTGCATGGGGATAGATAGATAGAGGGGGTGCGTGGGAATAGATAGATAGAGGGGGTACATGGGGATAGATAGAGGGGGTACGTGGGGATAGATAGCTAGAGGGGGTACGTGGGGATAGCTAGAGGGGGTGCGTGGGGATAGATAGATAGAGGGGGTACATGGGGATAGATAGAGGGGGTACGTGGGGATAGATAGCTAGAGGGGGTACGTGGGGATAGATAGAGGCGGTGCGTGGGGATAGATAGATAGAGGGGGTACATGGGGATAGATAGAGGGGGTACGTGGGGATAGATAGCTAGAGGGGGTACGTGGGGATAGCTAGAGGGGGTGCGTGGGGATAGATAGATAGAGGGGGTACATGGGGATAGATAGAGGGGGTACGTGGGGATAGATAGCTAGAGGGGGTACGTGGGGATAGATAGAGGCGGTGCGTGGGGATAGATAGATAGAGGGGGTACATGGGGATAGCTAGAGGGGGTGCGTGGGGATAGATAGATAGAGGGGGTGTGTGGGGATAGATAGATAGAGGGGGTACGTGGAGAGAGCTAGAGGGGGTGCGTGGGGATAGCTAGAGTGGGTGCGTGGGGATAGATAACTAGAGGGGGTGCGTGGGGATAGATAGAGGGGGTGCGTGGGGATAGATAGATAGAGGGGGTACGTGGGGATAGCTAGAGGGGGTGCGTGGGGATAGCTAGAGGGGGTGTATGGGGATAGATAGATAGAGGGGGTACGTGGGGATAGCTAGAGGGGGTGCATGGGGATAGATAGATAGAGGGAGTGCGTGGGGATAGCTAGAGGGGGTGTATGGGATAGATAGATAGAGGGGGTACGTGGGGATAGCTAGAGGGGGTGCATGGGGATAGATAGATAGAGGGGGTGCGTGGGGATAGATAGAGGGGGTGCGTGGGGATAGATAGATAGAGGGGGTACGTGGGGATAGATAGCTAGAGGGGGTACGTGGGGATAGATAGAGGCGGGTGCGTGGGGATAGATAGATAGAGGGGGTACATGGGGATAGATAGAGGGGGTGCATGGGGATAGATAGATAGAGGGGGTACGTGGGGATAGATAGAGGGGGTGCATGGGGATAGATAGATAGAGGGGGTCCGTGGGGATAGATAGAGGGGGTACGTGGGGATAGATAGAGGAGGTGCGTGGGGATAGATAGATAGAGGGGGTACGTGGGGATAGCTAGAGGGGGTGCGTGGGGATAGAAAGAGGGGGTGCGTGGGGATAGATAGCTAGAGGGGGTACGTGGGGATAGAAAGAGGGGGTGCGTGGGGATAGATAGCTAGAGGGGGTGCGTGGGGATAGCTAGAGGGGGTGCGTGGGGATAGATAGATAGAGGGGGTACGTGGGGATAGAAAGAGGGGGTGCGTGGGGATAGATAGCTAGAGGGGGTACGTGGGGATAGCTAGAGGGGGTGCGTGGGGATAGCTAGATAGAGGGGGTACGTGGGGATAGCTAGAGGGGGTGCGTGGGGATAGATAGATAGAGGGGGTACGTGGGGATAGAAAGAGGGGGTGCGTGGGGATAGATAGATAGAGGGGGTACGTGGGGATAGAAAGAGGGGGTGCGTGGGGATAGCTAGAGGGGGTGCGTGGGGATAGATAGATAGAGGGGGTACGTGGGGATAGAAAGAGGAGGTGCGTGGGGATAGATAGCTAGAGGGGGTACGTGGGGATAGATAGAGGGGGTGCGTGGGGATAGATAGCTAGAGGGGGTACGTGGGGATAGCTAGAGGGGGTGCGTGGGGATAGAAAGAGGGGGTGCGTGGGGATAGATAGATAGAGGGGGTACGTGGGGATAGAAAGAGGGGGTGCGTGGGGATAGCTAGAGGGGGTGCGTGGGGATAGATAGATAGAGGGGGTACGTGGGGATAGAAAGAGGAGGTGCGTGGGGATAGATAGCTAGAGGGGGTACGTGGGGATAGATAGAGGGGGTGCGTGGGGATAGATAGATAGAGGGGGTACGTGGGGATAGCTAGAGGGGGTGCGTGGGGATAGATAGATAGAGGGGGTACGTAGGGATAGAAAGAGGGGGTGCGTGGGGATAGATAGCTAGAGGGGGTGCGTGGGGATAGCTAGAGGGGGTGCGTGGGGATAGATAGCTAGAGGGGGTACGTGGGGATAGAAAGAGGGGGTGCGTGGGGATAGATAGCTAGAGGGGGTACGTGGGGATAGAAAGAGGGGGTGCGTGGGGATAGCTAGAGGGGGTGTATGGGGATAGATAGATAGAGGGGGTACGTGGGGATAGATAGAGGGGGTGCATGGGGATAGATAGATAGAGGGAGTGCGTGGGGATAGCTAGAGGGGGTGTATGGGGATAGATAGATAGAGGGGGTACGTGGGGATAGCTAGAGGGGGTGCATGGGGATAGATAGATAGAGGGGGTGCGTGGGGATAGATAGAGGGGGTGCGTGGGGATAGATAGATAGAGGGGGTACGTGGGGATAGATAGCTAGAGGGGGTACGTGGGGATAGATAGAGGCGGTGCGTGGGGATAGATAGATAGAGGGGGTACATGGGGATCGATAGAGGGGGTGCATGGGGATAGATAGATAGAGGGGGTACGTGGGGATAGATAGAGGGGGTGCATGGGGATAGATAGATAGAGGGGGTCCGTGGGGATAGATAGAGGGGGTACGTGGGGATAGATAGAGGAGGTGCGTGGGGATAGATAGATAGAGGGGGTACGTGGGGATAGATAGAGGGGGTACGTGGGGATAGCTAGAGGGGGTGCGTGGGGATAGAAAGAGGGGGTGCGTGGGGATAGATAGCTAGAGGGGGTACGTGGGGATAGAAAGAGGGGGTGCGTGGGGATAGATAGCTAGAGGGGGTGCGTGGGGATAGCTAGAGGGGGTGCGTGGGGATAGATAGATAGAGGGGGTACGTGGGGATAGAAAGAGGGGGTGCGTGGGGATAGATAGCTAGAGGGGGTACGTGGGGATAGCTAGAGGGGGTGCGTGGGGATAGATAGATAGAGGGGGTACGTGGGGATAGAAAGAGGGGGTGCGTGGGGATAGATAGCTAGAGGGGGTACGTGGGGATAGCTAGAGGGGGTGCGTGGGGATAGATAGATAGAGGGGGTACGTGGGGATAGAAAGAGGGGGTGCGTGGGGATAGATAGATAGAGGGGGTACGTGGGGATAGAAAGAGGGGGTGCGTGGGGATAGCTAGAGGGGGGGCGTGGGGATAGATAGATAGAGGGGGTACGTGGGGATAGAAAGAGGAGGTGCGTGGGGATAGATAGCTAGAGGGGGTACGTGGGGATAGATAGAGGGGGTGCGTGGGGATAGATAGATAGAGGGGGTACGTGGGGATAGCTAGAGGGGGTGCGTGGGGATAGATAGATAGAGGGGGTACGTAGGGATAGAAAGAGGGGGTGCGTGGGGATAGATAGCTAGAGGGGGTGCGTGGGGATAGCTAGAGGGGGTGCGTGGGGATAGATAGCTAGAGGGGGTACGTGGGGATAGAAAGAGGGGGTGCGTGGGGATAGATAGCTAGAGGGGGTACGTGGGGATAGCTAGAGGGGGTGCGTGGGGATAGATAGATAGAGGGGGTACGTGGGGATAGCTAGAGGGGGTGCGTGGGGATAGATAGATAGAGGGGGTACGTGGGGATAGAAAGAGGGGGTGCGTGGGGATAGATAGCTAGAGGGGGTACGTGGGGATAGAAAGAGGGGGTGCGTGGGGATAGCTAGAGGGGGTGCGTGGGGATAGATAGCTAGAGGGGGTACATGGGGATAGCTAGAGGGGGTGCGTGGGGATAGATAGATAGAGGGGGTACGTAGGGATAGAAAGAGGGGGTGCGTGGGGATAGATAGCTAGAGGGGGTACGTAGGGATAGAAAGAGGGGGTGCGTGGGGATAGCTAGAGGGGGTGCGTGGGGATAGCTAGAGGGGGTGCGTGGGGATAGATAGATAGAGGGGGTACGTAGGGATAGAAAGAGGGGGTGCGTGGGGATAGATAGCTAGAGGGGGTGCGTGGGGATAGCTAGAGGGGGTGCGTGGGGATAGATAGCTAGAGGGGGTACGTGGGGATAGAAAGAGGGGGTGCGTGGGGATAGATAGATAGAGGGGGTACGTGGGGATAGAAAGAGGGGGTGCGTGGGGATAGATAGAGGGGGTGCGTGGGGATAGATAGATAGAGGGGGTACGTGGGGATAGAAAGAGGAGGTGCATGGGGATAGATAGCTAGAGGGGGTACGTGGGGATAGATAGAGGGGGTGCGTGGGGATAGATAGATAGAGGGGGTACGTGGGGATAGCTAGAGGGGGTGCGTGGGGATAGATAGATAGAGGGGGTACGTAGGGATAGAAAGAGGGGGTGCGTGGGGATAGATAGCTAGAGGGGGTGCGTGGGGATAGCTAGAGGGGGTGCGTGGGGATAGATAGCTAGAGGGGGTACGTGGGGATAGAAAGAGGGGGTGCGTGGGGATAGATAGCTAGAGGGGGTACGTGGGGATAGCTAGAGGGGGTGCGTGGGGATAGATAGATAGAGGGGGTACGTGGGGATAGCTAGAGGGGGTGCGTGGGGATAGATAGATAGAGGGGGTACGTGGGGATAGAAAGAGGGGGTGCGTGGGGATAGATAGCTAGAGGGGGTACGTGGGATAGAAAGAGGGGGTGCGTGGGGATAGCTAGAGGGGGTGCGTGGGGATAGATAGCTAGAGGGGGTACGTGGGGATAGCTAGAGGGGGTGCGTGGGGATAGATAGATAGAGGGGGTACGTAGGGATAGAAAGAGGGGGTGCGTGGGGATAGATAGCTAGAGGGGGTACGTAGGGATAGAAAGAGGGGGTGCGTGGGGATAGATAGAGGGGGTGCGTGGGGATAGATAGATAGAGGGGGTACGTAGGGATAGAAAGAGGGGGTGCGTGGGGATAGATAGCTAGAGGGGGTGCGTGGGGATAGCTAGAGGGGGTGCGTGGGGATAGATAGCTAGAGGGGGTACGTGGGGATAGAAAGAGGGGGTGCGTGGGGATAGCTAGAGGGGGTGCGTGGGGATAGATAGAGGGGGTGCGTGGGGATAGATAGCTAGAGGGGGTGCGTGGGGATAGCTAGAGGGGGTGCGTGGGGATAGATAGCTAGAGGGGGTGCGTGGGGATAGCTAGAGGGGGTGCGTGGGGATAGATAGATAGAGGGGGTACGTAGGGATAGAAAGAGGGGGTGCGTGGGGATAGATAGCTAGAGGGGGTGCGTGGGGATAGAAAGAGGGGGTGCGTGGGGATAGAAAGAGGGGGTGCATGGGGATAGATAGATAGAGGGGGTACGTGGGGATAGAAAGAGGGGGTGCGTGGGGATAGATAGCTAGAGGGGGTACGTGGGGATAGAAAGAGGGGGTGCGTGGGGATAGCTAGAGGGGGTGCGTGGGGATAGATAGCTAGAGGGGGTACGTGGGGATAGCTAGAGGGGGTGCGTGGGGATAGATAGATAGAGGGGGTACGTAGGGATAGAAAGAGGGGGTGCGTGGGGATAGATAGCTAGAGGGGGTGCGTGGGGATAGCTAGAGGGGGTGCGTGGGGATAGATAGCTAGAGGGGGTACGTGGGGATAGAAAGAGGGGGTGCGTGGGGATAGCTAGAGGGGGTGCGTGGGGATAGATAGAGGGGGTGCGTGGGGATAGATAGATAGAGGGGGTACGTGGGGATAGAAAGAGGGGGTGCGTGGGGATAGATAGCTAGAGGGGGTGCGTGGGGATAGATAGACAGAGGGGGTACGTGGGGATAGCTAGCTATCCAGAGGGGCTGTAATGTGCAATCACATCTCTGTCACAGGGCAGGAGATTTTCCGGCGTGGCACCTGGTGTCCCAAAGAGCCCTTGGAATGAGCCTGAGACTTCCGCCCTGCAGAAATGGGTTGCAGACTTTGCTTCTTGTTCTTTCGGGCCGTACAAGAATCTGGGAGGCGCAGGAAGCTTCCGACACTGTAACAGCCCCTGAGCGAACGCTGCATGAACCTGAGCAGCCGTCTCGTGTGCCAAAACGGCATTCGGTTGGGGGGTGCAGGGCCGGCGTATTGCTTCAGTCAATCCACCCCCCGAACAACCATTCGGTCGTGTTTGCATCCTGCCCCCCCAGACTCGCTGGTCCCCCGCATCCTGCAGCGCTGGGGAGATTTGCTCTCCGGAGTTCACACCCGGCCACCCCGAGGGACGTTTTTATGTTCCCCCTAAAACTCTCCGCTCGGACGGCCCCACGCAACGCGGGATGTTGGGGCACCGCGAGCCGGCTGCACGGGTCTGAGCCGACAGCGCGGGGCCGCGGGTTGCCGCTGCTAAGAAGCACCTCCGAGCGACCGATTTCTGCCTGGCTGACGGACGGCTGCTTGTCGAGAAACCCCCGAGGGCCGCCAAGATTTGTCCGCCATGGTGAGCCACTGTAGACAGGAAAATCCCCGCCGAGAACCTTGCCAGCCGGCCGCACGGCGGGCGGGTGGATATAACCCCCGTCTCGTCTTGACATTTCTGCAAACAGTTTATAAATATTCCATGGGAACTGCCAGGGGGGCCAAAGAAGCCGAGCGTTGTCCTTATTTAACAAGCGGCAGCCGAGAAAGAGGAACCACTCACGATATTGGAGGGGGCTGGAATTCAGCACTGTTTGGCTTTCTGACCAATGTGGCAGGCACTATCGCTGGGTGGGGCCAGATCCGGCCCTGGGGCCACATCCGGCCCCAGGCACCAGCAAAACAAGCACGTGTGTGGGGCGGCACATTTCCGGGGGCGGCACATTTCCAGGGGCGGCACATTTCCAGGGGCGGCATCCGGCCATACGTGTGTGTACTGTGCCGCCCCCCGTTCTGCCCCCCCATCTGCGGTCACCTGCCAGAAGCAGCCCCTTCCACGCGCCCCCCCCCCCTGCCCCCACATGGGGGGGGTCTCCAAGGGCAGTGCTCCCCGAGTCTCTTTCCCGCGGGGCCGGGACCTGCGTGTGCCCAGCTGTGCGTGCTGATTGGCCGGCCGGTGCCACGCCACAGATCCTGTGGAGGGAATAAGAGGGGGAGGGGCGCGGGGCTCCACTGGGGGTCGTGGTGTGTGGGCATCCTCATCTGGGGGGGGGGCCCAGAGAGCCCCAACCCCTCCACCCCCGGTCACTGCGCTTGGCCGCTCAGGGCAGCAACATCTCCCTGGCTCCCGAAGGGGAAACTGAGGCAGCAGGGCAGTGACTTGCCCCAGGCCAGCCAGCAGGAGGGCTGGGGACAGAACCCTGGTGTCCGGGCTCCAGCCTGGCACGCTGGGCCATTCGGGGCCGGTCCTGGTCCGAGCTGTTATCCCCATGCCGGGCTGTGCCAGACCAGATCCTGCAGCCCGGGCCAAGCACGCCGAGCAGAACGCCCCCTCCCTCCACAGCAGGGGGCTTAAGCCGTGGCCGGAGCCACCCCTGCTCCGGGTCCAGGTCGCTGCCAACAAAAAAAAGGGAGGGGGGGGACGGCCAAAAATTTTTTTGCTTGGGGAGGCAGATAACTCTCCCTGCTCAGCCCGGGTGGATCGGCTCGCTGGCTTCTGAGCAGGAGCTGATCACGAAAGGGGTCAGGATGGAAAATCCCACATGAAGAGAGATGAAAAAGACTTGGACTTTGCAGCTTAGAAAAGAGGAGCCTAAGGGGGGGGGGGGATAGGATGGAGGTCTATAAAGTCACGAGTGGTGTGGAAAACGTGAATGGGGCAACGTTATTTACTCATTCCCACAGTGTAAGAACGAGGGGTCAGAGGCAGCGGGTTTCAGACAAACCAACGGACGTTTTGCGTCATGCCGTGCCCAGTTCACTTGTGGAACTCCTCGCCGGGGGATGCAGTGAAGGTTAGGACTTGACCAGGGTTCAAAAAAGAGCTAGAGAGATTCAGGGAGGTGAGGTCCATGCATGGCTGTTCGGGGGATGGGTGGGGACGGTGTCCCTCACCTCTGTTTGTCAGAAGCCGGAAATTGGTGGCAGCAGTGGGATCACTTGATGATTCCCTGTTCTGTTCACTCCCTCTGGGGCATCGGGGCATCTCTCGGCAGACAGGACACTGGGCTAGATGGACCGTTGGTCTGACCCAGTCTGGCCAAGGTTTATACCAAGCATCCTTGCTTTCAGGACCAGCGTGCTGCTGGGGTTCTCTGACAAAAGGGCCCGACCCAGTGGGGTGTGGACCCCCCGTTAACCTCCTAGGGTGCTCAGAACAGGATCCGGGCGGTTCTAGAAACCAGCTGTTCATAGAAGCACAGAACCCCGGGGCGGGAAGCGACCTCAGGTCATCAAGTCCAGCCTCCGACTATGTTCAGTCCCATGGCACACGTGGCCGTGGCTGTGTCGGGGCTCCGCCCCCTTGGGCGGGGCCTGGCAGGGCGTGAGGTTTTCCGGGACAGGCAGCTCCTTGCCTTGAGCGGCGTGGGGCTGGCAACACGCCGCACGCAGTCGTGGGAGGGCTCCCTTGTGGGTCGCAAGGCCGCCTCCGCTGCCCACCCGCCGACCTCGGGCGTGGTCCACCCGTCGCTTGCTCCTCCCCCTCCCGCTGTCCCCTCCCCACTCCGCCTCACTCCCCCCACAGAATCCAGCCCCAGACTTGGCGCCGGGGGCAGCAGAGCACTCTGACCCTGCGGGGAGCACCCCTCCAGTCATGATCCACGGGCCCCCCACAGCCCCATGTCCCCTAAGGCTTAACCCCTTCCTGCCCAGGCTGCTGGAGGCCGGGTGGCTGCTGGATTCTGCTGGTGGCCAGCAGCGGCCGCTTCAGATCGGCTTAACCCCTTCCTGCCCGGGCTGCTGGAGGCCGGGGGGCTGCTGGTTTCTGCTGGTGGCCAGCAGCGGCCGCTTCAGAGAGGCTTAACCCCTTCCTGCCCGGGCTGCTGGAGGCCGGGTGGCTGCTGGTTTCTGCTGGTGGCCAGCAGCGGCCGCTTCAGAGCGGCTTAACCCCTTCCTGCCCGGGCTGCTGGAGGCCGGGGGGCTGCTGGTTTCTGCTGGTGGCCAGCAGCGGCCGCTTCAGAGAGGCTTAACCCCTTCCTGCCCGGGCTGCTGGAGGCCGGGTGGCTGCTGGTTTCTGCTGGTGGCCAGCAGCGGCCGCTTCAGAGCGGCTTAACCCCTTCCTGCCCGGGCTGCTGGAGGCCGGGTGGCTGCTGGTTTCTGCTGGTGGCCAGCAGCGGCCACTTCAGATCGGCTTAACCCCTTCCTGCCCGGGCTGCTGGAGGCCGGGTGGCTGCTGGTTTCTGCTGGTGGCCAGCAGCGGCCGCTTCAGATCGGCTTAACCCCTTCCTGCCCGGGCTGCTGGAGGCCGGGTGGCTGCTGGTTTCTGCTGGTGGCCAGCAGCGGCCGCTTCAGATCGGCTTAACCCCTTCCTGCCCGGGCTGCTGGAGGCCGGGGGGCTGCTGGATTCTGCTGGTGGCCAGCAGCGGCCGCTTCAGATCGGCTTAACCCCTTCCTGCCCGGGCTGCTGGAGGCCGGGGGGCTGCTGGTTTCTGCTGGTGGCCAGCAGCGGCCGCTTCAGATCGGCTTAACCCCTTCCTGCCCGGGCTGCTGGAGGCCAGGTGGCTGCTGGATTCTGCTGGTGGCCAGCAGCGGCCGCTTCAGATCGGCTTAACCCCTTCCTGCCCGGGCTGCTGGAGGCCGGGTGGCTGCTGGATTCTGCTGGTGGCCAGCAGCGGCCGCTTCAGATCGGCTTAACCCCTTCCTGCCCGGGCTGCTGGAGGCCGGGTGGCTGTTGGTTTCTGCTGGTGGACAGCAGCGGCCTCTTCAGGACTCGGTGGGTTGGAAGGGAGAGGAGCTGTTTCCAAGCGCAGGGAGAGAGGAGGGAAACTCTGAACTCAGCGTCCCTCCCTAACAAGGGCCAGGGAACTTGCGGGCCTTCTCTCACGCCCCGGGTGCTGAGGGGAACCGTTCTGCCCCTCGCTACTGCCGGGCGCCCCAGCAGGGGCAGAACTGCCCCCCCCTGGCAGGGTGTCGGCTTCCTGTATCTGCAAGAACCGCGAGGAGTCCGACACGTTCCGGGCATCAGGTCCTGCTCCGTCATCTGCAGCCCGCCTCTGTGCCCGCCCGAGCGGGAGAATCGGCTGCCGATCACCTGAGGGATGGGGACTCAAGAGTTCCCCACGGACCCCGGACTCCATGCTCAGCTGGGTGGCACTACCGCTTTGAAGTACCCCTTCTCCCCCGCCACCCTTTGCTGCCTCTATCTGAGAGAGGGCCTTCAAAACCTCTAGGGATGGAGATTCCACCTCCATAGGGAACCTGTCCTGGTGCTTCTTCTTCATGCAGCAGTCAACTTGTGGAACTCCTCGCCACAGGATGTCATGAAGGCCGGTGAAAGGTCTGGAGTTGACTTTCTAGTGCAATGGGTCCACAGTCCTCAGGGGAAGATGCCACTTTCAGCATGTAAATATTCTTAGTGTGAACAGATTGTCTGGGATCGCGTCGGGCACCTTGACGGGAATCAGGGAAGCCATTGGGTATGGTTCTGGCCCCGCTGCCAGTGGATTTGCTGGCATTTACAGGCTGAAGGTGGCCCCTTTCCCCTGAGGATTGTTGACCTTAGCAAGTCAACTCCAGACCCTTCACTGGTCTTCACACCGTCCTGTGGCAAGGAGTTCCACAAGTTGCCTGCTGCATGAAGAAAAAGCACTGGGATCGGTTCCCTATGGAGGTGGAATGTCCATCCCGAGAGATTTTGAAGGCCTAGCTTGACCAAGCCCTGGTGGGGGTGATTGAGTTGGGATCGGTCCTGGTGTGGGCAGGGGCCTGGATTCGATGACTCCCAAGGTTTCTTCCCGCCCTCGGATTCTCTGATTTCCCAGGGCTCGGGACTTCCACTCCACAGGAAGTGCCCAGCTTGGGGGTTTTGTTTCCTGGGGTGCTCCAGGACTTGAGGCTGGACTGAATGTTGAGGGGAATTAGATGCTTCAGCCCAGAGACACAAGCCAGCCCTGACGTGGATCTGGGAGTGGCCTTCACAGGCTGGCGTGGCTTTCCGAGCCACGGCAAATATTCGGCTGCAGCCCTTCCCGATCATGGTCCAGCCTGACTTCTGTCGGTCACGGGCCACCTACCCAACCTGGCGTCACACCCAACCCCCAGCATTAGACCAAGGTGCTCTTAACCAGCACTGGTCTCGTTATATTCTTGAATTCTTTCCTCCACGTTAGTTCTCTCCTGTTTCATGCCATCACCGCGCTTTTCCTTCAAAGCCTCGTCCTCTGTGGTTTTTTTCTCCTCCGTCCCTCTGATGTCGCGGATGCGTGTGCTGCGAAGCACTTGACGTTTAGTGAGGAAGATCTTAATAAGTCTCCGAGTTTCACTGCCATATGGCAGGCCAGATGTGACAACGGTGCAAAATTTTCAACGTTTACTCAGGCCGCAAAGCCACATCCGGTGTTGGGACCGTGGTCCGTTCCACCTGTGACGGAACCTCTTTTGTCGATCGCCGAACGCACGAGGGGCCGGCCCTCGGTATCGGTTTTATTTGCTTTGCGTTTTCTCAGCCGGCATGGGACCGTAATTGTTGGGTCGCGAGGTGTTTTTCATTGGCGACGTCTACGCGCCAGCTCTTTTCATCAAATCCTAGAGCTGGAAGAGACCTCAGGAGGTCATCAAGTCCAGCCTCCTGCCCAAGGCAGGACCAATCCCATAAATTATGTTTCACGACTTTCCATTACTGTTAGCATCGTAACATGGCTATCTAGTGTAAAACTTTGAATTCATAGAATCCTAGAGCTGGAAGAGACCTCAGGAGGTCATCAAGTCCAGCCTCCTGCCCAAGGCAGGACCAATCCCATAAATTATGTTTCACGACTTTCCATTACTGTTAGCATCGTAACATGGTTATCTAGTGTAAAACTTCGAATTCATAGAATCCTAGAGCTGGAAGAGACGTCAGGAGTCATCGAGTCCAGCCCCCTGCCCAAGGCAGGACCAATCTCAACTCAATCAACCCAACCAGGGCTTGGTCAAGCCGAGACTTAAAAACCTCTAGGGATGGCGATTCCACCCCCTCCCTAGGGAACCCATCCCAGTGCTTCCCCACCCTCCTCGGGAAATCGTTTCTCCTAATATCCAACCTAGACCTCCCCCACTGCAACTTGAGCCCATTGCTCCTTGTTCTGCCATCCGTCACTACTGAGAACAGCCTCTCTCCAGCCTCTTCGGAACCTCCCTTCAGGAAGTTGAAGGCTGCTCTCAAATCCCCCCTCGCTCTTCTCTTCTGCAGACTAAACAAACCCAAATCCCTCAGTCTCTCCTCGTAGGTCTTGTACTCCAGCCCCCGAATCATTTTGGTCGCCCTCCGCTGGACCCTCTCCAATGCGTCCACAGCCTTTCTATAGTGGGGGGCCCAGAACTGGACACAATACTCCAGATGTGGCCACACCAGAGCCGAATAAAGGGGAATAATCACTTCTCTGGATCTGCTGGCAACGCTCCTACTAATGCACCCCAATATGCCATTCGCCTTCTTGACTACAAAGGCGCCCTGTTGGTTCATCTCCAGCTTCTCATCCACTGTAACCCCCAGGTCCTTTTCTGCAGAACTGCTACTTAGCCAGTCGGTCCCCAGCCTGTAACAATGCTTGGGATTCTTCCGTCCCATGTGCAGGACTCTACACTTGTCCTTGTTGAACCTCATCAGATTTCTTTTGGCCCAATCCTCTACTCTGTCCAGGTCTCTCTGGACCCTATCCCTGCCCTCCAGCATATCTACCTCTCCTCCTAGCTTAGTGCCATCCGCAGACTTGCTGAGGTGCAATCCATCCCCTCCTCCAGGTCATTCATAAAGACGTTGAACAAAACCGGCCCTAGAACCGATCCTGGGGGCACTTTGCTAGAAACCGAGGTATCCCGGAAAAGCTCTGTTGCGGCCAAGGTACGTGTCCGCTTTTCTGGAGGAAAAATTCCGGAACAGCAGACGTGGGCTTTCACCATCCCTGTAAACCTCGTAGTACAAGGAAGAAGGGATGCGCCACAAGAGGAGGTTTTTCCGAAATTTGGCGCTGTGGAGACGCGCCAAATTTTGGACAAGCCTCTTCCGAAAGAAAAAGATATGCAAAATCATGAAGGCCCTATGATCCATGTGGAATAAAGCCCCAAAAGTCAAGTTACTACAGGTTGAACCTCTCTAATCTGGCACCCTCGGGACCAGACCGGTGCTGAACGTGAGAATATTCTGGACCACGGGAAGTCAATATTGATTAGAACAGTGTTTCTTAAACTGTGTTCCACGGCACACCGGCAGTCGTAGGTGTGCCTCGGAGAACAACAGAGTTCAAAATGGCCGCCCTTAAAGGGGCAGGTAACTTTTTTTTTTTTTTGCTCAATACCTTCCCTCCCCCCCGACCCTTTTTTTTTTTCTCTTCTCAACAAAAAATTCTTGGTGTGCCTCATAAAAAAACATGATTGTCTGGTGTTCCTCGGTCTTAAAAAGTTTAAGAAACACTGGTCTAGAAGCATTCATACACTTCATAGAATCATAGAAAACTACAAGGAACCTCGATAGTTCTTCAAGTCCAGTCCCCTGCCATTACGGCAGGACCAACCACCATCTAGATCATCCCTGATAGGTATCTACCCAACTTCAATATCTCCAGTGATGGAGATTCCACAACCTCCCTAGGCAACTTCTTCCAGTGTTGAACCACCCTGACAGTTAGGAAGTTTTTCCTAATTTCCAACCTAAACCTCCCTTGCTGCAATTTAAGCTCGTTGCTTCTAGTCATCAGAGACCAAGGAGAACAATTTTTCTCCCTCCTTCTTGTAACACCCTTTTAGATACTTGAAAACTGCTTTCCTGTCCCCTCTCCATCTTCTACTTCTCCTGCTTAGTGGGTTGTTAGAAGACAGTTAGGGGTAAAGTAGAGCTAAACAACAGCCCAAAATACTGAGCACTGGGGCAGGGGGGCTGTAAAGAAACTTCATGGGACCACAGGAAACTTGGCGACACCCATGAAAAGCGGACATCCAGTGAAGTCAAATCATTCTGGACCACAGAGGTTGAGCGTTCTGGACTAGAGAGGTTCAACCAGGCCTGTTCCAAATCGGCCTGTCCTGCAAAGCTGCAAATGGGTTCTCCCTCTCCCTGAGGAAGGAAATCGTGGAGGAAACCTAGCCACTTTATCAGGGAGAGCGATCCATCTTCTAAGGATTTCCCCCACTGCTCTGGAATAACCGACAAAGAGATGGGTCTGTTTTTACTATGGGTCTGTTTTCTATCTAAGGTTGTTTCAGCATGGTCTCTGAGTACCTCCCAGATATCAGTGTGTTTTCTTCATACCAAGGGGTGTGTCTAGACTACAGGATTTTGTCGACAAAAGTGGCCTTTTGTCGACAAAACTATACCTGCGTCTGCACTACCACCGAATTCTGTCGATAGAACGTCGACTGAACGCGGCAGTTTTGTTGACGGTGGTAAACCTCATTCAACAAGGAATAACGCCTTTGGTTGACGGAGTTCTGTCGACAGAAGGCATTATTGCATCCACACTGTCCTATGCATCTACACTCTCATGTCAACACAGCGGCTTGCTTTGTCGACAGAACTGGATGCAGTCTAGATGCTCTTTGTCGACAGAAGCTTTGTCGACATTATCTGTCGACAAAGCCTTTGTCGACAAAAGCCTGTAGTCTAGATGTACCCATGGTATAGATCTTTGTAGCACCTGAGTGCAATAGCCCCATTACACAGATGGGAAAGTGAGCCTCCTGACTGAGTAAGTGAAGTCCTCCAAAACCATGGAGATGCCACCAAGATCTCCTTGATATTTCTCCATCGCTGGACAACAACGCCGTGTTTATTTGCTCGGAGCCGCAACCATGCTTTCTGGTTACCAAACCCAACTATGTGAACACGGCAGTGCTCTGGAAACCTTTCCTGAGTATTAGCAGGCAGATTTCTTCCCTGCGGGCTGGATTTCAGTTATTTGGACAGGCCTGAGGAGAAAAGGTCCCCTGGGACACCTGTGAACATTCAGGATTGCTTAGACATCATCCCTAAGCCCAAGCTGGGACACTTGAGTTGGGGGCGGTGGTGTCTGGGTTAATATTTCCAGCTCTTCTGAGTATCTTGATATACGTGTGAGATGTCGGGGGACAGTGGAGAACCGATGGGAAGGGAAGGTAGAGACAGACCTGGGAATAGGTCACCCCCTTCTATTTTACAAGCTTTTCAGTGGACCAGCATCATCCTAGAACTGGACGGGACCTTGAGAGGTCATCAAGTCCCGATCCCTGCCCTCCCGGCAGGACCAAGCCCTATCTAGACCATCCCTGGTAGATGTCTGTAGATCATAGAACCCTAGAACTGGAAGGGACCTCATGAGGTCATCAAGTCCCGTCTCCTGCCCTCCCAGTGGGACCAAGCACCATCTAGACAATCCCTGGTAGATATCTATAGAATCATAGAATCCTAGAACTGGAAGGGACCTCAAGCGGTCATCAAGTCCCGTCCCCTACCCTCATGGTAGGACCAAGCACCATCTAGCCCATCCCTGGTCAATGTTTATAGAATCATAGAATCCTAGAACTGGAAGAGACCTCGAGAGGTCATCAAGTCTCATCCCCAGTGGGCTCTTTTGAGTCAAATACGGGGCATAAATTGACCTGGGAATATGTCTGGTCCTTTGGGACCAGGAAAACCTTTTCGGATTTGGTGAGATTGTTCACAGAACACTAGAACTGGAAGGGACCTCGGGAGGTCATCAAGTCCCATCCCCTAACCTCATGACAGGACCAAGCACCATCTAGACCATCCCTGGTAGATGTCTATAGAATCCTAGAACTGGAATGGACCTCGAGAGGTCATCAAGTCCCATCCTTTACCGTCATGGCAGGACCAAGCCCCATCTAGACCATCCTTGGTAGATGTCTATAGAATCCTAGAACTGGAATGGACCTTGAGAGGTCATCAAGTCCCATCCTTTACCCTCATGGCAGGACCAAGCCCCATCTAGATCATCCCTGACACATGTTTGTCTAACCTGCTCTTCAATATCTCCAGTGATGGAGATTCTATAACCTCCCTTGGCAATTTAATCCAGTGTTTCACCACTCGGACAGTTAAGTTTTTCCTAATGTCCAACCTCAACCTCACTTACTGCAATTTCAGCCCATTGCTTCTCGCAGAGGATGACAGCATAGGAAAAAAAGAAAATCTTTATTTCATACTTTTTGTATACTTGTACACAAGTAAAATAAAATGCATATCTATAGATACTGCAAATCTTCGTGGAGGAGAACGCAGCATTCTTGAACAAATGCCGCCCCGGGACATGGCGTGGCGGAAATGAACACAGGAAAACGGCAATATTCATAAACGGAGGCGGAACATGAAATGCGTCACCTCGGCCAATGGGAGCTTGCAATGCCGTTCAGCGTACGGGTGAGTTCCAAACGTCCTGACGATGTTGCTTGTGTGGGTTTTTTTGTTCTCTCTCTGCATGTGTGTGTGTGTATGTAAATTATATTTCTTTACCATCGGTGGTAGCAAAAGCTGTTATGTAAGTGCCGTTCCAAAGACCAAAGGGATAACGCAGGACAAATAAATTATGTACATCTTGGTTTTTGTCTAATAAAGGCATCCAGTTAACTTTTGTGTAACAAAACTTTCTTGAGGGAATCTCACCGTTGGCTTCCCTCTGGCAACGTTTCCGGAGGTCAGCAAAATCCTGGTATGAAAGTGTCACCCAACAGTCGCGTTTAGGAGAACATTAAGCTCCACGCCAAGACGGGAAACAGAAGACGTAGGCTTGGCTCTAAGGTGGCACTGGTTCCTTGCTGGGTGAGGCGACACTGCGCCTTGGACTTGGTTTTTTTAGAGCACCCCTGCCTCTTTTTGGTTGGGACCGTGGCCGATTCCATGGGCGCAAGGAATTCTGGTCTCAGCTTGGTCAACGGAGGGTCTACAACGCTGGGGAAGGTCCCAAATGGGGAGTCATTAATCTGTTTGTTGCTCCCGTTTTTGGAAGTGTCCGTGTCGATGTATTTGGTTTTGGACATGTTCTCCTTATCTTTGAGAGGGTTGTTGGACGATGTCCGGCTGCTGTGGGAGGATGGGACCTGCCTTGCCCTTGGCTTCATACATAAAAGATTTGTCCGTGTCCGGTTGGCAGCACTTCCGGGAGTTGAGTGGGGGGTCGGTGGTGGGAAGTTTGCCTGATCGGGTCTTTGTGCTAAAGACGCTGGTTCGTATCTGATTCAAAGAGTCGAGACACTCTTCCAAGTCGCTGCTCTGCAGCTTTTTGAGGTCCCGGCCAGCCAAGTGAGCCGGTAGATGGCACTGCAGCTCCGACGAGGAACCTTTGAACTGTTTGAACCAATTCCAGAGAGACTGGGCCTGGCAGTCGCAAATCCACGGGTTCCCGTTCAAGCGCAGGTATTGGAGGGACACCAAGGGAGCCATGGTTTCTCCCGGGAGCACGGTCAAGTTGTTGTTGAAGAGATACAAGGTCATCGCTTTCCCCAGGTCCTGAAAGGACCGGCGGTGCACCAGGCTGACTCGGTTCTGGTGCAGCAGGAGCCGATCCAGGTTGATCAGCCCACGAAAGACGTTCTCCGACAAGCTCTTAATTTTATTCCCGTGCAAAAACAGGTAGGTGAGGTTGGCGAGATCGAGGAACGTGTCGTCCGGCAGGCTCTGGAGGTTGTTCTCCTGAAGGTAGAGATACTGCAAGGAGAACAACCCTCGGAACAGACCCGTGGAGAGCTCCAGGAGCCCGCAGCGATCGAGGTGTAAGGTGTGAAGGTGAACAAGGCCCTGGAACGTGGTGGGGTTGATGGCCTTCAAGTTCACGTTGTCGCTGAGGTCCAACTCCTCCAGCTTGTCGAGCCCATGAAACGCCCCGGGCTCGACGAAGCTGATGTTGTTGGAATGGATCCAAAGGATGGTCATGTTGCGGCAGGAGCGAAAGCTGGTGGCCTGCACCAACGGGATCTGGTTGTTGTGCAGGAAGATGCGTTGCGTCGGGGTGGGGATGGCGGTGGGGATGGCCGTCAGACCCTGCTGCTGGCAGCTGATGGTGATCTTGGGCTCGCTGTAGCAGACGCAGGCCCCCGGGCAAGACTCTACTTCCCACTGGATGTGTACGCAAAGCACCAACATCAGCAGTTTGCTTCCTGGAGGACAACACAAGGAGAAAGTAGATGAGAGTCAGTTACAGGAGAGGACTTCCCCTCTGCAACGCAATTGCAAGTGCATTGCGTCAGTCATGCAGTATCCGCCAACAACATGCCATGGCAACAAAAATTATGAGGGGGGTGGTGGAGCACATGATTTACAGAATCATAGAACCCTAGAACTGGAAGGGACCTCGAGAGGTCATCAAATCCAGTCCCCTGTTCTCCCGGCAAGACCAAGCACCATCTAAACCATCCCTGGTAGATGTCTATAGAACTGGAAGGGACCTAGAGAGGACATCAAATCCAGTCCCCTGCTCTCCCAGCAGGACCAAGCACTGTCTAGATCATCCCTGGTAGATGTCTACAGAATCACAGAACCCAAGCCCCGGAAGGGACCTCGAGAGGTCATCGAGTCCAGTCTCCTGCTCTGACGGCAGGACCAAGCACCATCTAGACCATCCCTGGTAGATGTCTATAGAATAATAGAAGCCAACAACCAAGGGACCTCGAAAGGTCATCAAATCCAGTTCCCCACCCTCCTGGCAGGACCAAGCACCATCTAGATAATCCTTGGAAGATGTCTATAGAATTATAGAATCCTAGAACTGGAAGGGACCTCGAGAGGTCATCAAATCCAGTCCCTCATGGCAGGACCAAACCCCACCTAGACCATCTGCAGTTGATGTCTATCCAACCTACTCTTCAATATCTCCAGAGATGGAGATTCCACCACCTCCCACGGCAATTTATTCCAGGGCTTCACCACCCGGACACGTAGGAAGTTTTTCCGAATGTCCAACCTCAACCTCCCTTGCTGCAATTGAAGCCTGTTGCTTCTTGTCCTACCGTCAGAGGTCAAGGAGGACTCTGATGCAATCCATAGGCAATTAAAGCCCGTTGCTTCTTGATGTATTCTCAGAGGCCAAGGAGAACAATTTTTCTCTCTCCTCCTTGTAACACCCTTTTAGGTACTTAAAAACCGCGATCACGTCCCCTCTCAGTCTTCTCCTTTCCAAACTAAACAAGCCCAATTCTTTCCCCCTTCCCTCCTCGCTCATGTCTTCTAGACCTTTCATCATTTTTTGTTGCTCTCCTCTTCTTACCAGGAGAGGCTGAGGGATTTGGGCTTGTTTAGTCTGCAGAAGAGAAGAGCGAGGGGGGATTTGAGAGCAGCCTTCAACTCCCTGAAAGGGGGTTCCAAAGGGGATGGAGAGAGGTTGTTCTCAGTGGGGGCAGATGGCTGTCTTTGCCTTTCTCCCTGGGGTGTGTCTTTCCATCACAACATCTAGCACAATTCAGCCTGAGAGCCAGGGCTATGCTACACTCAGGCTACACTACAGGGCCTGTAACCTTTTAACTATATTGCTTAAGGGTTTTGACCAACCTATGCCCAAGGGAAATAGGGATACCAACCTCATGCCCATGTCAATAGAACTCTGTTGGCCGCCCCACTGTCCAGAGAAACAAGTGCTAGGGCAGGAGTGGGCAATAATTTTTGAAGGGGGGGGGGCACACCAAGAATTTGGCAAGTGATCAAGGGCCACACTTTTCCATGATATGAATGGAGGAGGTGTGGGGGTCTGGGATGGAGGTTGGGTGCGGAAGGGAGCTCACGGTAGAGGACTGGGGTGCCGGAGGGGGTCTGGGAAGGGGTGCAGGTTATGGGTGCAGGAGACGATTCTGACTGGGGGCATGTGTTGCTAATGGTGGTGCACATCCGCACATGCGTGCATAATACAATTTATTCTACATGTGGATGGAAAAAATTAGAGGGAACGTTGGTGAAGGAAGGGGGCACAGCGGGTTGGGTTGTGACCTACGGCAGGAGGGGGGTTGTGACCTGGGGCAGGGGACTGGAGACCAGAGGCTGGGAAGGGATAGGGTTAGGGACAGGGTTGGGGTAGGGATAGGGTTAAGGATATGGTTAGGGTTAAGGATATGATTAGGGATAGAGTTAGGGTTAGGGTTAGGGATAGTGATGGGGTTAAGGATAGGGTTGGGGAAAGGATTAGGGTTAGGGGTGGGGTAGGGGTAGGGATAGGGTTAAGGATAAGATTAGGGATAGGGTTAGGGTTAGGGGTAGGGGTGAGGTAAGGATATGATTAGGGATAGGGTTAGGGGTAAGGATTAGGGTTAGGGTTAGGGTTAGGTTTAGGGATGAGGTAAGGATATGATTAGGGATAGGGTTAGGGGTATTAGGGTTAAGGTTAGGGATAGGGATAGGGTTAGGGTTAGGGTTAGGGGTAGGGTTAGGGTTAAGGTTAGGGTTAGGGATATGGTTTGGGATAGGGTTGGGGTAAGGATGAGGGTTGGGGTAGGGATAGGGTTAAGGACATGGTTAAGGATAGGGTTGGGGTATGGTTGAGGTTTAGGGGTAGGGGTAGGGATAGGGTTAAGGATAGGGTTAGCGTTAGGGTTAGGGGTAGGGTTAGGGTTAAGGATAGGGTTAAGGATAGGGTTAGGTGTAGGGATTGGGATATGGTTAGGGATAGGGTTGGGGTAAGGATGAGGGTCGGGGTCGGGATAGGGTTAAGGACATGGTTAAGGATAGGGTTGGGGTACGGTTGAGGGTTAGGGGTAGGGGTAGTGATAGGGTTAAGGATAGGGTTAGGTGTAGGGATTGGGATATGGTTAGGGATAGGGTTGGGGTAAGGATGAGGGTCGGGGTCGGGATAGGGTTAAGGACATGGTTAAGGATAGGGTTGGGGTACGGTTGAGGTTTAGGGGTAGGGGTAGGGATAGGGTTAAGGATAGGGTTAGCGTTAGGGTTAGGGGTAGGGTTAGGGTTAAGGATAGGGTTAAGGATAGGGTTAGGTGTAGGGATTGGGATATGGTTCGGGATACGGTTAGGGGTAAGGATGAGGGTTGGGGTAGGGATAGGGGTTAGGACATGGTTAAGGATAGGGTTGGGGTACGGTTGAGGGTTAGGGGTAGGGGTAGGGATAGGGTTAAGGATAGGGTTAGGTGTAGGGATTGGGATATGGTTCGGGATAGGGTTGGGGTAAGGATGAGGGTCGGGGTCGGGATAGGGTTAAGGACATGGTTAAGGATAGGGTTGGGGTACGGTTGAGGGTTAGGGGTAGGGGTAGGGGTAGGGTTAAGGATAGGGTTAGGTGTAGGGATTGGGATATGGTTCGGGATAGGGTTGGGGTAAGGATGAGGGTTGGGTTCGGGATAGGGTTAAGGACATGGTTAAGGGTAGTGTTGGGGTAAGGATGAGGGTCAGGGATAGGGTCGGGATAAGAATAGGGTTAGGGTGATGGAGAGCCTTAGGGGCAGGGTTGGGGGTAGGTGTAGGGGTGAGATTATGCCCCCACCCCCCCCCCAGCGCACGGCACATGGCTTTGAGCAGTGTGCGGGTGCAGGGCTGGTAGGGAGCCTGCCTGAGGCTCCCGCTGGGCCGTAGAATGGACCCAGCGGTTGGGGGAGCTGGATATGGCCCGCGGGCCATACTTGGCCTGCCCTGGGCCTAGGGGAAGCGTCTGCTCAGGCAGGCTCCACGGCCACGCCAGGCCTAGCCTGCTGCACCTGTTATCCCAGCCCACGAAGTAGGGATTTAGAGTCTCAAAGAGCAGTGGGGCCAGCAGCCACCACGAGCCCCTCAGGTGTGGGCGGGCAGCTCGGTGTGCCCAGAGAGGGCGGGGCCTCTGGAGGAAGGGGCGGGGCTTCGGTCACTCAGCCCTTAGCTCTGCCCAGACTGTGGTATGCCCCACCCCCAAAGCCCTTAGAGCCCCTGGAGGCAATTCAAAGGGGCCTGGGGCAACTCACCCCTTGGCCCCCTTCCCTCGTAGGTGGGCCTGCAACTTCCTGTCTGCACGAACTTCTTTTCCTGCAGCACCCCACCACACGGGCTCAAAGGCCCAAGGCAGGACCAACCCCGACTCAATCGGCCCAGCCAGGGCTTGGTCAAGCTGGGTCTTCAAAACCGCTAGGGATGGAGAGGCCAGGGTGTTGTCATGGCGCCCGTTACTAGGGAGCCATTCCCATGGCAACATGGGTCATGCCGTTGGGCATGGCGGTCGCCCCGTTTCCGCCCCAACGGCCTATTTCCCCGCCCGTCGCCCTAACTCATCTCCCATTGCAGGGCAAGTGGCTTTTGAGGTACGTGCAGGGCCAGACGAATCTTTTGTGGGGGCCAGCACCAGAAGCTCTGCCCCTTGCCTAAGGCCCCTCCTTGCTCAGCCCTCCACGGGAGCGATGCCTCTTACCCTGGGCACACAGTACTGGTGGGACCCACAGGCTGAGACCTTCTGAGACACCGGAGAGGGCATTCTGAAACAGGGGTGTGCTAGCAATTAGCCACCAGGTCATTAGGTAGTTCCCTCCAACTCCTCCCTGGAACCTATCATGATGTGGTAGAGGTAGCACATAAAACTCCTAGAACAGTAGAAGTTGAAGAGACCTTGCAAGATCATCGAGTCCAGTCCCCTGCCCTCACGGCAGGACCAAGCCCCATCTAGACCATCCCTGGTAGATGTCTACAGCATCACAGAATCATAGGACACTAGAGCGAGAAGGGACCTTGAGAGGACACCAAGACCAGTCCCCTGCCCTCACGGCAGGACCTAGCCCCATCTAGACCATCCCTGGTAGATGTCTACAGAATCCTAGAACTGGAAGGGACCTCGAGAAGTCATCAAGTCCAGTCCCCTGACCTTCCAGCAGGACCAATCACCATCTAGACCATCCCTGGTAGATGTCTATAGAATCACAGAATACTTGAACTGGAAGGGACCTTGCAAGGTCATCAAGTCCATTCCCCTGCCCCCATGGCAGGACCAAGCCCCATCTAGACCATCCTTGGTCGATGTCTACCCAACCTGCTCTTCACTACCTCCAGTGATGGAGAGGCCACAATCTCCCTCAGCAATTTATTCCAGTGTTTCACCCCCTGGACAGGAAGTTTTCACCACAATTGGTCTCTGTCCACTTGTGAAATGCCCCGTGCTTTACAAAACACACACATGATCATCAAACATCTGCAGTGCAAAAATCGTGTGCTTATCATGTAAGAACACAAGAACGGCCAGACTGGGTCAAACCAAAGGTCCATCCAGCCCAGTGTCCTGTCTGCCCACTGCGTCCTGTCTGCCCAGATGCCCCAGAGGGAGGAATCACAGCAGGGAATCAACAGCCAATCCTTTCTCTGTCACCCATTCCCAGCTTCCGACAAAGAGAGGCTAGGGATACCATTCCTACCCATCCTGGCTCATAAGTATTGATGGAATTTTTGTAGCGCTTTTTTGAACTGGCCGTCACAGCATCCTGCAGCAAGGAGTTCCACAGGTTAACGGTGCGCCAAGTGAAGAAAAACATTTCCTTTGGTTTCTTTCGAAACCTGCTGCCTATTCATTTCATTGGGTGACCCCTCGTTCTTATCTTGTGGGAATAAGTAAATGACTTGTCCTTATTCGGTTTCTCTACACAAGTCCTGATTTTATAGACCTCGATCCTATCCCCCACTTCATTTCTTTTCTAAGCAGAAAAGTCCCCGTCTTTTTACTCTCTCTTCATACGGTGCCTGTTCCAAACCCCAAATCATTATGGTTGCCCTTTTTGGAACCTTTTCCAACGCCAAGATAGCTTTTTGGAGATGTGGCAACCACATCCGGATGCAAGATTCAAGATGTGGGCGTCCCACGGTTTTATAGAGGGGTGATATTCACGAGTCGGGAAAGCCCTGGCCCGAGGGGCAAAAAGCCACGGTCTGGGTTTGTTTCTACCACAGGGGTTTGGTCTTTGCTCCGCGGTGGCAAAAGTTGGACCCAGATTTGAACACCTCCTCCCGCCCGACAGCCGAATTCCAGGAGCCGGCCGGAGAAACCGACACACGTGGACAAATTAGCAACACCGAGCAGGCCGCCTGTCCCGGCCCGCTAAAAGCCACGCAAAGGCAGGAGCGAGAGGGCGGCAAGCCGGCAGCGTAGCTCATCATGCCACCTCATCAGCGCCGTGTCCGCGGAGCGACTTGAAACTCGTGGGAGAGGCACATCCCTCAGACGGAAATCCCAGCCAGGTGTCGGCTGAAGCCGCGGCAAACGGCCTCCAGACAGCTGTGCCTGACTTGTCATGTCTTGGCACCTCACGTCCCGGTGAACAGTGGCAAAGTCACACGAGACGTCTGAAATCTCCGGCGGGGGGACGTCACACTGCGAGGGGTATTAAAACACCCCTGGTGCTCTTCAGAACCTGCATGATTCCTCTCCCGCGAAGGAAGAAAAATGGCCGGCAGGAACAGATGTCTTTTGGGAGGCTTTTCGGGGTGGCGGGATTTGTAATATCGGGGGACAGGCAGCTACCCGCTTTTCCTCCCTGGCATTTGCAAGGGAATCACACAAAGGGGCCTTGAGAAGTCATCTTCCCTCGATGCAGCCTCGTCTGGAATCAAAGGGGGGGAATCTATGGGGCTTGCCTGCATCTGGCCCCCCCACCGAGGCTCTGGGCTCACCCCACGTCAGCATCAGGCAGCTGGCACTCCAACCCAGCACCTCGCAACCTGCCGCCCAACCTTCCCACTCCCACAATACTGGACTCTCCCAGATCCGCATCCCCCCCCACCCCAGGCCCACATCCTGGAATTCCCCTCCCATCCACGGAATCTCTCATTTTTGGCCCCACCCCTAGAACCGAGGGGGACCACAAAATCGACTAGCCCAGGCCCCATGAGCCTCTGCTTTGTGGGGGAACGTGGGGAGTGTTTTCTGCCTCTCAATTGGGGTCAGATCGGTACTTTTCGGGGGGGGGGTTGCTTCTCACTTTTGTGTAGCCCCCTGTCTGATTTTTCCATGGGTCAGTGGCCCCCGGCCCACAGAAGGTTCCCCATGTCTAATCTAGACCATCCCTGGTAGATGTCTACAGAATCATAGAAGGGGAAGGGACCTCGAGAGGGCATCAAGTCCAGTCCCCTGCCCTCACGGCAGGGCCAAGACCCTTCTAGATCATCCCTGGTAAATGTCTACAGAATCATAGAACGGGAAAGGACCTCGAGAGGTCATCGAGTCCAGTCCCCTGCCCTCACGGCAGGGCCAAGACCCTTCTAGACCATCCCTGGTAGATGTCTACAGAATCATAGAACGGGAAAGGACCTCGAGAGGTCATCGAGTCCAGTCCCCTGCCCTCACGGCAGGGCCAAGACCCTTCTAGATCATCCCTGGTAGATGTCTACAGAATCATAGAACGGGAAAGGACCTCGAGAGGTCATCGAGTCCAGTCCCCTGCCCTCACGGCAGGGCCAAGACCCTTCTAGACCATCCCTGGTAGATGTCTACAGAATCATAGAACGGGAAAGGACCTCGAGAGGTCATCGAGTCCAGTCCCCTGCCCTCACGGCAGGGCAGACGAGAGACAACGCTCTCTAGACCAGTCCCTAGGTAGATGTCATGAACAGAATCACTAGAACGGGAAAGGGTCCTACGAGAGGTCATCGAGTCCAGTCCCCTGCCCTCACGGCAGGGACCAAACACCGTCTAGACCATGTTCAGTGCGAACATATCTCCAAGGATGGAGTCTATCCACCTGCCCTCTTCAATATCTCCAGCGTTCCCACCTTGATGGTAGATGTCTATCCTGAATACATCTGAATACTAGTAACTGGAAGCACCCCTGGACCTCAGAATTGTAGGTCATCAATGTCCAGCCACCTGTCCTCACAGGCAGGAGAAGACACCGGATCTCAGACCATCGCATTGGGGGATGTCAGTATGAGAATCAGGAGAACCCTAGAGCCGTGAAGGGACACTTGAGAGGTCATCGAGTCCAGTCCCCTGCCCTCACGGGAGCAGAGCCAAGCACTGCTCTACCATCCCTGGTGAGCTCTGATCATGACCCTGAGACTGCTCTTCAGGAGTATCTCCAAGTGATGGAGATGCCACCACCTCCCTCAGCAATTTATTCCAGTGTTTCACCACCTGGGCAGAGGGCAGAACGAGGAACAACGGTCTCGAGTCGCAGTGGGGGAGGTCTAGGTTGGAGATTAGGATGAACAATTTCCCGAGGCGGGTGGGGAAGCACTGGGATGGGTTCCCTAGGGAGCGGGTGGCATCTCCATCCCTAGAGGTTTTGAAGGCCTGGCTTGATCATGTCCAAAAGCATGACCGATGTTGCAGTGGAAATATCTCCAAGGATGGAGATTCTACCACCTCCCTCGGCAATTTCTTCCAGGGTTTCCCCACCTGGACAGATAGGACGTGTTTCTTTGCCTGGAATAAAATCTAACTGGTCCCTGGAAGCACCCCATGTGTCCCAGAAGCTCTGTAAGGCTGGCACAATGTAACCGAGGAAGAGGACACACCTACCTCCCACCCAAAAGGACAGGAGGTAGACACCGGCTTTCAGCACTCTCCATTTGGGGGTATTGTACAGTTGAGCCCCAGGCGGCCCATCGGTCCCGTGAGGTGGACACGATTGCCATGGCTGCAGGTCATGGTAGTGCTGCCTTCCAGGCCACGGGAGCAGGCGACAGGACTCGCTCCTGCTGCCAGGAGCCCATCGGTGGCTCTGAATCATGGACCCTGAGAGTTGGAAGGCGCCTCAGGAGGTCATCAAGTCCAACCCCCTGCCCAAAGCAGGACCAACCCCAACTCAATCCTCCCAGCCAGGGCTTGGTCAAGCCAGTCCTTCAAAACCTCTAGGGATGGAGATTCCACCCCCTCCCTAGGGAATCCATCCCAGCGCTTCACCACCCTCCTTGGGAAATCGTTTGTCCTAATCTCCAAACTAGACCTCCCCTACTACAACGTGAGACCGTTTCTCCTCGTTCTGCTGTCTGTCCGGGTGGTGAAACACTGGAATAAATTGCCGAGGGAGGTTGTGGTGTCTCCATCACTGGAGATACTGACGAGCAGGTTGGACAGACACCTAGCAGGGATGGTCTAGATGGGGCTTGGTCCTGCTGTGAGGGCAGGGGTGTCTGGACTTGATGACCTCTTGAGGTCCCTTCCAGTTCTCGTGTTTTATGATTCTGTAGACATCTACAGGGATGGTCTAGATGGTGCTTGGTCCTGCCGGGAGGGCAGGGGACTGGACTCGATGACCTCTCGAGGTCCCTTCCCGTTCTCGTGATCTGGTATTCTATGAGTCTAAAACCCAGCTCCGGTCCACAAACCAACGCCCGAAAGGCAACTCAGCCCCTCCCGTCCTCGGCTTGGAGTTTCGCCTTTTTCCTCCCGAGTTTTCTTCCCACCTCCTCCAGCCAAATTGCTGCCCTTCCTCTTGGGCCCTCGCGGGAGCGCGGCGGAATGGGGAAGCAATTAAAGCAGGCCCATGAGCCGCCTGGCCGTGAGTCCCAGGTGCGCTCGCATTGTCACACTGGATGGCAATTAGGCCACAAGGGCTCCCGGAGGGGGCGGGGTTGTAATTGCTGCCGCGCATGCTTTCATCGCGGCCAAAGCACAATGCAATTTTCCGCCGGGTGTGGAGGCAGAACTCTTCCCCTCCTGTTTGCTTCTTGTCTCTATTGATTTGGGGCTATTAGGATGCAGCTTTACTACCGCGGCGGGTCAATACAATACTCATTTGCATTCCCTCCCGCTTGGACACAAAGGGATTTCTTTTATAATACAAAACCCATTTGCTGAGGCAAACGCCACTTCAGGGTCTGTGCTATTTTGGACGAAGGCGGTCGGATTTTTTTGGGGGGGGAGCTTGTGCATTTTAGGTTCAATATATATGGATGGGTTAATGGGCTATACCGGGGTGGCCAATCCGTTCTGGACAAAGAGCGAAAATACAGCACGACGACCCGGGGCAAAGTTGAGGGGGAAAAAAAAAAAAGGACTGTCCCTTTAAGAAACGTGTTTAGAGGCTTTTTGGCCACATCAGGGTCTCACCGGCCGCCAGGGAGCGGGGGCCGTTTTCAGGGGGGCGGGGGCGGCTTCACGAGATCCGGGTTGGCCTCTGGGCTATCCACTGACTATAGCCACGTGGAACGGCTGGGAGAGAACAGTCCCAGTTTGTGCCCACAGTAACTATAACCCAAAGATGGGGAATCATTTTTGCTGGGGGGGGGGGGGACACTCCAAGAGTTTGGGAAGTGGTCCCGGGCCGCGCTCTTCCTTGCTGTTAATGGAGGAGGTGCTGGGTCTCGGATGGAGACTGGGGGCAGAAAGGAGCTCGGGGTAGGGGATTAGGGTGGGGTCTGGGAGGGAGTTGGATGACAAACAGAGACTAGGGACGCCATTCCTACCCATCCTCACTAGTAGCCATTGATGGACCTCACCTCCACGAATGTATCTAGTTCTTTTATGAAGCCTGTTAAAGTCCTGGCCTTCACAACATCCTGTGGCAAGGAGTTCCACAGGTTGCATGAAGAAAAACGTCCTTTTGTTTGTTTGAAACCTGCTGCCTCTTCCTTTCCTTGGGCTACCCCTAGTTCTTAGGTTACGGGAACATTCCTATCCATCCCAGCGAATAAGTATTGATGGTCCTGCCTTGGGCAGAGGGTTGGACTTGATGACCTCCTGAGGTCTCTTCCAGCTCTATGATTCTATGACGGACCGTCCGTGAATTTATCTAGTTTTTATTTTTTGAACTGGCCGTCACAACATCCTGTGGCAAGGAGTTCCACAGGTTAACTGTGCACTGAATGAAGAAAAAAAACTTTCTTTGGTTACTTAGAAACCTGCTGCCTATTCATTTCACTGGGTGACCTCTAGTTCTTATCTTGTGGGAGTAAGTAAATAACTTTTCCTTCTTCACTGTTTCCACACCAGTCCTGATTTTATAGCTCTCCCCCCTTAGTCTCCTCTTTTGTAAGCTGAAAAGTCCAAGGCTTTTTAATCTCTCTTCTATCCCCCTTCGGCTGCCTCTTTTGTAAGATAAACAGTCCACCGACCCTTGCTGCCAGGGTGGCTAACTCAATGATTTAAAAAACCAAAAATTCAAAACCTGATTTTTGAAAATTCAAACGGGATTTTGCTTTTCTAAATTTCAATGAGCGTTTCTCTTTCAAAAAAGAAACTGCTTGAAAATCAACCTGGAACAATGACCCAGCGAGAGAAGGATTTTAACTTCATTTTAATTTCCGTGTGATCAAGAATAACGCTGTTCAGGGAGTTATGTATCTGCTGCCGAAGCTTGAAAGAAAGTCAAAATTCGGGCGGAAGTTGTTGGAGAAGAGTGAACTGAAAGATGAACCCAACTTTCTCCGCAGATGAAGAGGGAAGATTTTCTCCATTTCAGGTTAATTAATTCAGTGGCTATAATCATAGACTCCTAGGGTCAGAAGAGACGTCAGGAGTCATCAAGTCCAACCCCAAAAGCAGGACCAACCCCAACTCGATCATCCCAGCCATGGCTTGGTCAAGCCGGGTCTTCAAAACTTCTAAGGATGGAGAATCCTAGCCCATTCGAAGTGGAGAAACTGGGCAAGCACATTCAACGCCAGTGTATGCGACGAACAAAAACCATTTTCAAAATGCTACGTAGGCGCCTTTGGAACTGGATTCCCTAATACAGCCAGCCACCAATCAAACGCCAAACATGAATCGTCACCTTGTAAATAAGCCCCGCAAAATCCCACGTCCAATTCTGACATCCTGAAAACGTACAAAAAACTACGAATCGGAAGCAAGGTCCACAACACATTGCATAAATAAGGCTATGTCTAACCTGCCCTGTGAGATCGGGAAAAGCAACGCCATTTGTGGGACGCAAATGGCGTCTCTTTTTTTGATGTACTTTCGATGTACTTCCGAAATGTTGGAGCGTCGACCGGGCGCCAAATGGCCAAAGAAAGTGCTTTTTCAAGCATCCCTTATTCCGCGTAGAACGAGGTTTACAGGGATGGCACCAGAGCATGTCTGTTCTTTTGGAAAAAAATCAAAAACGCCGACGCATTCCTTGGATGCGGCGTTGCTTTTTCAGGATGCTTCCGGTATCCCGAAAAAGCAATGCCATCTAGATGTACCCTAAATGTGTACAGACATAATGCGTCTTCCTGGTTAGCAAAAGCAAGGATAGGTTGAACCTCTCTAATCCGGCACTCTCGGGACCTGGCCGATTCCAAACCAGAGAACTTTCTGGACTACGGGAGGTCAATATTGTCTAGCTGCATTACCAACACTTCCAGCATTTATTGGGTTGTTAGAGGACATTTAGAGTACGTCTACACTGCAACACTATTTCGAAATAACTAGCGCTCTTCCAAAATAACTTAGTCCACATCTACACAGCCAGCAGTTATTTTAACCTAGTGTCAAAATACTGTCAAGCTGGAGGACTTCTTACTCCGATTCCTGCAACCCTCATTGTACGAGGAATAAGGGAAGTCGCAGGAAGAGTGCTCTATTTTGAAACAAGTGCTGTGTAGATGCTGCCTATTTCGAAATGTTTCTGGTATCCCGAAAAAGCAATGCCATCTAGACGTAGCTTAAATGTGTGGAAACATAATGCAAGTTTCTGGTTAGCAAAAACAAGGACAGGTTGAACCTCTCTAAATCGGCACCCTTGGGACCTGACCAATTCCGAACCAGAAGCTATTTCGAAATAAGCTACGCAACTGACGTAGTTTGCGTAGCTTATTTCAAGTTAGGCCCTGCAGGATAGACGTGCCCATTGGGGGAAATTGGAGCGAAATTACAACACAGAAGACAGAAAGCCAGGCCTGGTGGCTATAAACAAACTTTATGGGACTGCAGGAAACTTGGACACACCCATAAAAAGTGTGAACTAAAATCATCCCGGATGACGGAGGTTGCTGGACCAGAGAATTCTGGATTAGAGAGGTGCAACCCCAATTAAATTATACCCGCCATGAAAATCCAGCGTTCCTTAAGATATAATTAAATGTAAACATAGAAAATGAGGTTTAAATGGATTCATGTTTCCCTCTTCATGAAACATTAGCTGAGTTTGGATCCCAAACCTTCAACACACACTGCTCTTTAGTGCTTAGCTAATAGTCGAAAACAGCTGCTATCTCAGAGGGGAATTCCATCTTGCTGTTAGTTCTTCGAGGAGTTATCCAGGCTGGCTCGATTTCCCTCTAACTGCTCCAGCAACCTGCCGGTTTTCCTAGGAGTTTGCAGTCGTGTGAGCCCAGACTTGAAATGCTTCTGTTTAGGTGGAGGCTGTGTTGGTTTCCCAACGGAAATGAGGATTTTTAAGAGCTGACATTTCTGGAACTCTGAAGGGCATTTGACGGAGGAAGGGGGAAGGAGGGGCGTTATCCCCAGACGGATTTCAAAAGCAAACCACGGAAGCATGAGAAAGCAGCAGGGATCGTTCCCACCTCAAAAGTGTCGGGCCACAGAAAGCGATGAGGGAACCGCTCCCCCCGGAGGAGAACACCACCATCACCGTTTCCGCGGGGGATCCGAAACGCGCGTGCGGTGGCTATCGGATTGGCAGGAGGACGCATCGGAAAGAGTCGTGTGCCAGGATCTCCGCTCTTCTTCCGACAAAACGGATCCCATAGAGTCATAGAGCTGGAAGAGACCTCAGGAGGTCATCACGTCCAGCCTCCTGCCCAAAGCAGGACCAATCCCAACTCAATCAACCCAACCAGGACTTTGTCAAGCCGAGACTTAAACACCTCTAGGGATGGAGATTCCACCCCCTCCCTAGGGAACCCAGCCCAGTGCTTCCCCACCCTCCTTGGGAAATCGTTTTTCCTAATATCCAACCTAGACCTCTCCTGCTGTAACTTGAGACCATTGCTCCTTGTTCTGCCATCCGTCACTACCGAGAACAGCCTCTCTCCATCCTAGATCCCTCCTCCTCAGAACTATGCAGCCAACCGCCCCAGCTCCCGGGAGAGCATCCTGCCTCGTGAAAACGCCCCCGCGCCAATTCTGCCTTCCAACATGGCCGCCGCTGACTCTCAATGGGGCCGAGGGCAGAGGATAAGGGCCGCTTCCCTCCAATGGGGTGCATGAGGGAGGGAAGCTGCCCCCTCCCCCCCAGGCAACATGGCTGCCAGTCTGTGCTTGAGGGGCTCGTCCAAACACAGGGCGTGTGAAGGGCAAGACAGTGGAGATGGGGGGAGCGGGGAGGCAGGTTTAGGGCCCCCCGGGATGTGGCGGAGAGGGGGAGAGAGGAGCTCCAAAGTAGGGGGAGGTAAGGGAGGAGTGGGGAGATGCCGGGGAAGGAGACGGGGGGACGGTCCCACTTAGTGATTAAAAATTTGGTAGGACACGGGGGAGGGGGGCAGAACCCCCCCTTTTCCGCCATGAGTGACCACAAATCAGCTCTTCATCTCCCTGCCCCGCCAGGACACATCCCCCGGCGGGCGGGGTCCGTTCTCTTATTCCGGCACCGGCTAACGCCTGCACGAAACTGGCTTCCGCAGTCCCATCTACCTAGACCATCCCTGGTCGATGTCTACAGAATCAGAGAACCCAAGAACCAGAAGGGACCTCGAGAGGGCATCAAATCCAGTTAGACACGCTTGGCTGCTCGTTTCTCCTCCTCCGCCGGCGACCGCCGGAGACCGCCACGGATCGGTAAAGGGATTTCCCGATAGGATTCAGTTCTGCTGGTTTCCCACCCCTCTCCATCCACCCCAGACATCCGGGTGGAATCAGTCTCAATTCAGCTGCCAATATTTGGAGCACAAGGACTAAGTCTACTACATCGGAGCTCTCGAATCTAGCCTCCCTCCTTGGATTTTAGAGTCTTGTTTGTACATCCAAGGATCATGTTCATTCTTTTGTTCACAGCAAGGCTCATAAAATCATAGCACACTAAAATGAGAAGGGACCTCTAGAAGTCATCAAATCCAGTCCCCTGCCCTCCCGGCAAGACCAACCCCCATCTAGGCCAGTGTTTCTTAAACTTTTTAAGCCCAAGGAACACTAAAAAATTTTTTTAATGAGGAACACCAAGGATTTTTTTAGAGTGAAAAAGGGGGGGGGGAGTTACTGATCAAAAAAAAAAAAAAAAAGGTCGCCTGCCCCTTTAAGGGTGACCATTTTGAACTCTGTTGTTCTCTGCAGCACACCTCCAATTGCCTCGGGGCACACCGGTGTCCAATGAAACACAGTTTAAGAATCACTGATCTAGACCATCTCTGGTAGATGGCTATAGAATCATAGAACCCAAGAACTGGAAGGGACCTTGAGAGGTCGTCAAATGCAGTCCCCTGCCCTCCTGGAAGAACCAAGCACCATCTAGACCATCCCTGGTAGATGTCTACAGAATCAGAGAACCCAAGAACTGGAAGGGACCTCGAGAGGTCGTCAAATCCAGTCCCCTCCCCTCATGGCAGGACCAAGCACCGTCAGATCGTCCCTGGTCAATGTCTATCCAACCTGCTCTTCAATATCTCCAGTGATGGAAATTCCACAGACTCCCTCGGCAATTTCTTCCGGTGTTTCACCACCCAGAGAGTTAGGACGTTTTTCCTAATGTCCAACGTAAATCTCCCTTGTTACAATTTAAGACGATTGCTTAATTTGTGTGTGTTTCTCCATGTGTTTGAATCATAGAATCCTTGCATTGGAAGGGACCTCAAGAGGTCATCAAATCCAGTCCCCTGCTCTCACGGCAGGACCAAGCACCATCTAGATCATCTCTGATAGATGTCTATCCAACCTGCTCTTCAATATCTCCAGCGATGGAGATTCCACAACCTCCCTAGGCAATATCTTCCGGTGTTCAACCCCCCAGAAAGTTAGGACGTTTTTCCTGATGGCCAAACTCAACCTGTTGCTTCTTGGCCTACCATCAGCGGTCAAGGAGAGCTGCTATTTCCCACAATACAATTCCCCAGCTTCCAAGCGTGACCTGCTTTTTCGCCGCCACGGTGGAGCACTGGGAATTTAGTGCACTTTTTTCGATGGTCCCCAGTTTATCATTTGCTCTGTCTGGAAGACTGGTCTCCCCCATGATTTATTAAGTGTCTTTGTGGTGTCGGCAACAGGTTTCTGTCTTCTCCCAGACGGCTGATGTTGGTCACTTTCTCCTAGATGCGTAGATGGCAAATAAAGCATTTTCATCTCATCTGCATGGTCGTTCTTGTGTTCTAAAGGAAAAGCGGAGGTTTGATTGAAATCTCCTTTCCACAAAACTACGCTGGCCGGCGCTTAGTTCTTTATCAGTGAAACCCTGTTGGTCTTTTGTTCGGCTCAGGATGGATACGAGGCTAACTAGCGCTTAAGTACCTAGGTCAACCCACTTTTCTGTTTCGACGCGGGGGTGTGCCCTTGGCTTTCTCCTCGCCCTCGGACCGTCTCTAGTTTCTAGGATTTATTGACAGTGAAAATAAATATTTGGAGAGCGCCTCTGCTAGGTTTTTCCAACCATCTCGCGCTCACCTCCCGGGGAGAGGGACAGACGAGGCGAAGGATGGATTCGTGTCATTATCTATCCATCATTGCAGGTTCATGGTGTTATGGCTATCCCCAGAGACGGCGATCCATATTGTCTTTGGACAGCAGTGTTTCTTAAACTTTTTAAGACCCAGGAACACCAAACAATAATTTGTTTTTATGAGGAACACCAAGGATTTTTTTGTTGAGCCAAAAAAAAAAAAAAAAAGAAAAAAAGGTTGCCTTCCTCTTTAAGGGTGGCAATTTTGAACTCTGTTGTTCTCCACAGCACACTGGGAAAAGTTATTGAGCCAAAAAAAAAAAAAAAAGGTCACCTGCCCCTTTAAGGGTGGCCATTTTGAACATGGTTGTTCTCCGCGGCACACCGGTTTCAGAAACACTCTCCTAGTGTTCCAGTCAGTTTCATAGGTGACAGAGAAGTCAAGCTGTTCCTAGGATGGACCCCATTGAAGGTTCCTTGTGCTTTCTCGAGGACAGCGGTTCCCAACTTTTTGGAGCACACGGACCCCTTTCAAGCTATTTTAATTTCATAGGCCCCTTCTCCCTCTCACTGCAGGAGAAAAAAAAGGAAAAAAAGAAAGAGAGAAAAAGAAAAAAGCCAAAAGAGGGAAAGAAGAGAGAAAAAGAGGGGGAAAAAAAGAAAAAAAAGGAGAGGCTGTATCTAGACTATCGTTTTTTTCGGGATACTGGAAGTATCCTGGAAAACCCCCGCCACGTCTAGGGTGTGCGTTTGCTCTTCCGCTTTTTTTCATGGAAGAGCAAACGCACTCTTTCGGGGAGCCCTATATTCCTCATTTCATACTCTGGTAGAGGATGGATGCCTGGTGGACATTGTCAGGGGAGAGGTCTAGCTTGGAGACTAGGTCGCCTTGGTCTAGGAGATGGCTAGGTTGGATATTAGGTCTCCTCAGTGTAGGAGAGATCAAGGTTGGATATTCGGTCTCCGATGTCTAGGAGAGGTCTAGGTTGGCTACTAGGTCTCCAAGGTCTAGGAGAAGTCTAGGTTGGCTACTAGGTCTCCTCAGTTCAGGAGAGGTCTAGGTTAGATACTAGGTCTCCAAGGTCTAGGAGAGGTCTAGGTTGGCTACTAGGTCTCCAAGGTCTAGGAGAGGTCTAGGTTGGCTACTAGGTCTCCTCAGTTCAGGAGAGGTCTAGGTTAGATACTAGGTCTCCAAGGTCTAGGAGAGGTCTAGGTTGGCTACTAGGTCTCCAAGGTCTAGGAGAGGTCTAGGTTAGATACTAGGTCTCCAAGGTCTAGGAGAGGTCTAGGTTGGCTACTAGGTCTCTAAGATCTAGGAGAGGTCTAGGTTGGCTACTAGGTCTCCAAGGTCTAGGAGAGGTCTAGGTTGGCTACTAGGTCTCCTCAGTTCAGGAGAGGTCTAGGTTAGATACTAGGTCTCCAAGGTCTAGGAGAGGTCTAGGTTGGCTACTAGGTCTCCAAGGTCTAGGAGAGGTCTAGGTTGGCTACTAGGTCTCCTCAGTTCAGGAGAGGTCTAGGTTAGATACTAGGTCTCCAAGGTCTAGGAGAGGTCTAGGTTAGATACTAGGTCTCCAAGGTCTAGGAGAGGTCTAGGTTGGCTACTAGGTCTCCAAGATCTAGGAGAGGTCTAGGTTGGCTACTAGGTCTCCTCAGTTCAGGAGAGGTCTAGGTTAGATACTAGGTCTCCAAGGTCTAGGAGAGGTCTAGGTTAGATACTAGGTCTCCAAGGTCTAGGAGAGGTCTAGGTTGGCTACTAGGTCTCCAAGGTCTAGGAGAGGTCTAGGTTGGCTACTAGGTCTCCTCAGTTCAGGAGAGGTCTAGGTTGGAGATTAGGACAAACTCTTTCCCGAGGAGGGTGGGGAAGCACTGGGATGGGTTCCCGAGGGAGGTGGTGGGATCTCCATCTCCAGCAGTTTTGAAGGCCCGGCTTGCCCAAGCCCTGGCTGGGCTGATTGAGTTGGGGTTGGTCCTGCTTTTGGGGTGGGACTCGATGACCTCCTGAGGTCTCCTCCCACCTACAGGGTCAGTGATTCTATGATCCTAAAGTCCAGTGGATCTCTCTAGGTAGCCTGACCTCAAAGCGGACCTCTGGGAGGTTCGAAGCTCAGAGCTTAGGAGATCAAGGGACCCGGCCCAATCCCCAATGCCCGATTTCACCGTCCGGAAAGACGGTATTTTGCAGCTGTGGGTGGCTCCGAGGAGGCCCCCTTCTACAACTGGGCGTCTCTGATTTCCCGGCCTTAGAGAACCCCCCTTTTCCCGGCTGCGTTCCAACCCCCCTTCTGCAGCCGGTGGGTCTGCATTCCCTCTCGCTCGGCAAAACATCTCACTAATTTGAGAAAGACAACGGTGGGAGAAGGGGTTTCCCATATTCATTACATCCCACCTCATTAGCTCGAGAGCTGCCCTGGGAACAGAGGAAGGATTACAACATTAATTAGGGAGTGAACGACCTCCGCGCCTAACGATCGTCTCCCGGCTTCATCAGCCTTTTGCTGGTAAGGAAACGCGCTGGGTTTCGTTGCAAGGTGTAGGAACACAGTGCGGGTTTAACTGTCCTTTTCCAGCAACAAGCAAACTTTTCTTTTTTCCGTGGCCCTAATCTGAACCCGGATTTCCGCACGCCAAGATTTTTGGCCGGTCACATTCAATCCCGCCCCTCCCAAAAGGACTTGTCCTGCCTCTCTCGTTCTCCCCAAACCGGGGACGTAACAGTCGCCGCCTCGTCCTTCGACTTCCTCCCGCAGAGTTTCATTCCCCACCGTAGAAATAACACAGTCGACAGCAGGCGCTTCAAATAAAAAGGAGGGAGATTCCGGCCGTGCAAAGCCGTCGCACGGGGCTTTTCACAACCGTGTCTGCTTCACGCCCGCGTGTGCGATCGCATCGTGGGAGAGACGCGTGATGTTCGCGTCTCAGGATGGAAGCAGGTGGCTCCCATGGAGAAATGCTGCCGCTGTTCGAGACAGGTCGGGCAAGACCTCCAAGGGGCATGTTAAGGTGACGGAGGAAATCTTAATTATGTCCTTTTCTAAATGACAACTCTTTTCAACGGTGGCCTGTAAGTTATACTTTTGCATACAGCAAAAATCCCATCCGGCCGCACTCCCTGGACCCCCCCACCCTGTGCTGGGTTTTGTGTTGCAATTGGTGGTGCACCTTTATTGGTGCACTAAATAAAATTATTCCGCACACCGACGAGGAAAATCCGCCCATGGAATCTGGAATCCCGGGGGTTAATCCGGGCCCTGCAGGGAAGCATTCTCCAGTGGTGACAGAAAAAAGCATGGACTCCCGGCCCACTGGGGTGTTTTTAGAAAGGGTAAATCGGCACAGCCTTCTGAGGAGGTGGGTTGAGTTGCCCCAGTGGGAGATCCGGCCTGTTAGTGTCATTTTCATCCTGTTCGCCCCACGCCAGCCTGGCGAGCCTGCTTTGAAAGCAGGGCGTCTGCTCGGGGCAAATCCACGCAGCAGGAAAGCACGAACTGCCCCGGGACCCTGCCAGTGCCGGTGGGTGGGAACGGCTGTGTGGAGGGGGAGAGTCAGGGTGCTTCGGGGGAGAGTCAGAGCGGGAGGCCTGGCACAGAGGGGCCGGCGGAGGGAGGCCAGACACACGTGCCTCTGAAAGGGCGAGAGGCACCGGCAAAGGGGGGCCCGCAAGACCCCACGCCAAGGTTTTGGATTTCTCCGCGGTGAGATTGACACGTCTGCCATCTAGCTGAGGACAGCCCCGTCTGCCTCTCTACCCATCCCTGTTCACACCCCTCCATCTCTCTCTCGCTCCCTGTACACACCCCTCTATCCATCTATCCACCCCCGAACACACTCCTCTATCCACCTTCCATCCCTGAACACACATCTCTGCCCATCTATCCACCCCCGAACACACCCCTCTACCCATCTATCCTCGAACACACCCCTCTACCGATCTATCCACCCCCGAACACACCCCTCTACCCATCTATCCACCCCCGAACACACCCCTCTACCCATCTATCCACCCCCGAACACACTCCTCTATCCATCTTCCATCCCTGAACACACATCTCTGCCCATCTATCCACCCCCGAACACACCCCTCTACCCATCTATCCTCGAACACACCCCTCTACCGATCTATCCACCCCCGAACACACCCCTCTACCCATCTATCCACCCCCGAACACACCCCTCTACCCATCTATCCTCGAACACACCCCTCTACCGATCTATCCACCCCCGAACACACCCCTCTACCCATCTATCCACCCCCGAACACACCCCTCTACCCATCTATCCACCCCCGAACACACTCCTCTATCCATCTTCCATCCCTGAACACACATCTCTGCCCATCTATCCACCCCCGAACACACCCCTCTACCCATCTATCCTCGAACACACCCCTCTACCGATCTATCCACCCCCGAACACACCCCTCTACCCATCTATCCACCCCCGAACACACCCCTCTACCCATCTATCCTCGAACACACCCCTCTACCGATCTATCCACCCCCGAACACACCCCTCTACCCATCTATCCACCCCCGAACACACCCCTCTACCCATCTATCCACCCCCGAACACACTCCTCTATCCATCTTCCATCCCTGAACACACATCTCTGCCCATCTATCCACCCCCGAACACACCCCTCTACCCATCTATCCTCGAACACACCCCTCTACCGATCTATCCACCCCCGAACACACCCCTCTACCCATCTATCCACCCCCGAACACACCCCTCTACCCATCTATCCTCGAACACACCCCTCTACCGATCTATCCACCCCCGAACACACCCCTCTACCCATCTATCCACCCCCGAACACACCCCTCTACCCATCTATCCACCCCCGAACACACTCCTCTATCCATCTTCCATCCCTGAACACACATCTCTGCCCATCTATCCACCCCCGAACACACCCCTCTACCCATCTATCCTCGAACACACCCCTCTACCCATCTATCCACCCCTGTACACACCCCTCTATCCATCTATCCCTGAACACACCCCTCTACCCATCTATCCACCGCTGAAAACACACTCCTATATCCGTCTATCCACGCCCGAACCCACCCCTGCACCCATCTATCCACCCTCGAACACACCCCTCTATCCATCTATCCATCCCCGTACACACCCCTCTATTTTTCTCTCAATCCCACTACACACCCCTCTATCAATGTATCCAACCCTGTACACATCCCTCTATCCATCTATCCACTGCTGGACACACCCCTCTATTCATCTATCCACCCCCGAACACACCCCTCTATCCATTTATCCATCCCCGAACACACCCTTCTATCCATTTATCCACCCCCAAACACACCCCTCTATCCACTGCTCCTGCCCTATGTCCCATGCTGCAGAGTTGCTGCTATACATATAGTCCCAAAGTTACTCCCTGTCCTGCAGCAGGGAGTTCCACAGCTCCACACGCCACCTCTGGTCTACTCTCCATGAGCAGCTTGGTCATTCCAACAGCTGCTCCCTAGCTGGGGCAGCATGGTCCAGAGACACAGCAGGGCCTGTAGAAGACAGAGCCATCTCCAGTCACCTTCTGGCTAGCCAAAGCACGCCCCGTCAGGAGCAAAGACACATTATCCCTGGGCAGGAAGCGGGACGTCCGGGGGGAGCTGGTGCAGGAAGTTGCAAAGGCTTGTGGGAAGCAGCACGGGGCCGAAAGACCATCTCTGACTGGCGCCTCTGAGAGTTTTTCACCCCCAGTCCCTATGGGTCAGGGCCCATCACTACACCTTGTCTCCAAAGAGAGACTCTGGCCGAGTGGTCACAGTCAGAAAATCATGCCCTTCCCTCAGGGCAGGGAGACCGAGCAGTCAGACACACCCTGCTCTCAGGGCAGTGAGGCCTAGTAGTCGGAGTCAGGGGCAACGCTCCCAGCTCTCAGGGCAATAAGGCCTAGTAGTCGGAGTCAGGGGCAACACTCCCGGCTCTCAGGGCAAGAAGGCCTAGTAGTCGGAGTCGGGGGCAACACTTCCGGCTCTCAGGGCAATAAGGCCTAGTAGTCGGAGTCAGGGGCAACACTCCCGGCTCTCAGGGCAATAAGGCCTAGTAGTCGGAGTCAGGGGCAACACTCCCGGCTCTCAGGGCAATAAGGCCTAGTAGTCGGAGTCAGGGGCAACACTCCCGGCTCTCAGGGCAATAAGGCCTAGTAGTCGGAGTCAGGGGCAACATTCCCGGCTCTCAGGGCAATAAGGCCTAGTAGTCGGAGTCAGGGGCAACACTCCCGGCTCTCAGGGCAATAAGGCCTAGTAGTCGGAGTCAGGGGCAACACTCCCGGCTCTCAGGGCAATAAGGCCTAGTAGTCGGAGTCAGGGGCAACACTCCCGGCTCTCAGGGCAATAAGGCCTAGTAGTCGGAGTCAGGGGCAACATTCCCGGCTCTCAGGGCAATAAGGCCTAGTAGTCGGAGTCAGGGGCAACATTCCCGGCTCTCAGGGCAATAAGGCCTAGTAGTCGGAGTCAGGGGCAACACTCCCGGCTCTCAGGGCAAGAAGGCCTAGTAGTCGGAGTCAGGGGCAACGCTCCCGGCTCTCAGGGCAAGAAGGCCTAGTAGTCGGAGTCAGGGGCAACGCTCCCGGCTCTCAGGGCAATAAGGCCTAGTAGTCGGAGTCAGGGGCAACGCTCCCGGCTCTCAGGGCAATGAGGCCTAGTAGTCGGAGTCGGGGGCAACGCTTCCGGCTCTCAGGGCAATAAGGCCTAGTAGTCGGAGTCGGGGGCAACGCTCCCGGCTCTCAGGGCAATAAGGCCTAGTAGTCGGAGTCAGGGCAACGCTCCCGGCTCTCAGGGCAATAAGGCCTAGTAGTCGGAGTCAGGGGCAACGCTCCCGGCTCTCAGGGCAATAAGGCCTAGTAGTCGGAGTCAGGGGCAACGCTCCCGGCTCTCAGGGCAATGAGGCCTAGTAGTCGGAGTCGGGGGCAACACTTCCGGCTCTCAGGGCAATAAGGCCTAGTAGTCGGAGTCAGGGGCAACGCTCCCGGCTCTCAGGGCAATAAGGCCTAGTAGTCGGAGTCAGGGGCAACGCTCCCGGCTCTCAGGGCAATAAGGCCTAGTAGTCGGAGTCAGGGGCAACGCTCCCGGCTCTCAGGGCAAGAAGGCCTAGTAGTCGGAGTCAGGGGCAACGCTCCCGGCTCTCAGGGCAATAAGGCCTAGTAGTCGGAGTCAGGGGCAACGCTCCCGGCTCTCAGGGCAATGAGGCCCAGTAGTCGGAGTCAGGGGCAACACTCCCGGCTCTCAGGGCAATAAGGCCTAGTAGTCGGAGTCGGGGCAACACTCCCGGCTCTCAGGGCAATAAGGCCTAGTAGTCGGAGTCAGGGGCAACACTCCCGGCTCTCAGGGCAATAAGGCCTAGTAGTCGGAGTCAGGGGCAACACTCCCGGCTCTCAGGGCAATAAGGCCTAGTAGTCGGAGTCAGGGGCAACACTCCCGGCTCTCAGGGCAATAAGGCCTAGTAGTCGGAGTCAGGGGCAACACTCCCGGCTCTCAGGGCAATAAGGCCTAGTAGTCGGAGTCAGGGCAACACTCCCGGCTCTCAGGGCAATGAGGCCTAGTAGTCGGAGTCAGGGCAACACTCCCGGCTCTCAGGGCAATAAGGCCTAGTAGTCGGAGTCAGGGGCAACACTCCCGGCTCTCAGGGCAATAAGGCCTAGTAGTCGGAGTCAGGGCAACACTCCCGGCTCTCAGGGCAATGAGGCCTAGTAGTCGGAGTCAGGGGCAACACTCCCGGCTCTCAGGGCAATAAGGCCTAGTAGTCGGAGTCGGGGCAACACTCCCGGCTCTCAGGGCAATAAGGCCTAGTCATTAGCAATACCCCCTGCACTCAGGGCAGTAAGTCCTAGTGGTCAGAGTCAATACCACCAAGACCTCCTTTCAGTGCAGTGGGGCCTAGTGGCAAGATATACTAGCAACACTCCCTGCTCTCAGAGCAATAAGGCCTAGTGGTCAGAGTCAGTAGGAACACTCCCTGCTCCCAGGGCAGTGAGGCCTAGTGGTCAGTGTCAGTATCAATACTCCCTCCTGCCATAGCAGTGAGACCTAGTGGTCAGAGTCAGTAGCAACACACCCTCTTGTCAGGACAGTAATGCCTAGCAGTCAGAGATAGCAGCAACACTCCCTAACCTCAGGACAGTGATGCCTAGCGGTCAAGTCAGCTAGCAACACACCCTCTTGTCAGGACAGTAACGCCTAGCAGTCAGAGATAGCAGCAACACTCCCTAACCTCAGGACAGTGATGCCTAGCGGTCACAGTTGCTTGCAACACAGCCTGCTCTCAAGTCAGTAAACCCTAGTGGTCAGAGTCAGTAGCAACACTCCCTGCTCTCAGGGCAGTGAGGCCTAGTGGTCAGAGTCAGTAGCAACACTCCCTGCTCTCAGGGCAGTGAGGCCTAGTGGTCAGAGTCAGTAGCAACACTCCCTGCTCTCAGGGCAGTGAGGCCTAGTGGTCAGAGTCAGTCCTAACACTCCCTGCTCTCAGGGCAGTGAGGCCTAGTGGTCAGAGTCAGTCCCAACACTCCCTGCTCTCAGGGCAGTGAGGCCTAGTGGTCAGAGTCAGTCCCAACACTCCCTGCTCTCAGGGCAGTGAGGCCTAGTGGTCACAGCCAGTAGCAAAACACCCTTCTCTCAATGTAGTATGGCCCAGTGGTCAGAGATAGCGCTAACGCTCTCTGTACTCAGGGCAGTGAAGCCTGGTGGTCAGAGTCAGTAGCAACAAACCTTTCTCTCAAAGCAGTGAGGCCTAGCGGTTAGAGTCAGTCGCAACATTCCAGGCTTTTAGGGTAGTGCGGCCTAGCGATCAGAGTCACTGGCAACACACCCTGTTCTCAGGGCAGTAAGGCCGGGTGATTTGAGTCAGTAGCTACACACACTGCTCTCAGGGCAGTGAGGCCTAGTGGTCAGTCAGTAGCAACACTCCCTGCTCTTTGGGTAGTAATGCCTACTAGTCAGAGATAGTACCAATGCTCTCTGCACACAGGGCAGTGGGGCCTAGTGGTCAGAGTCAGTCCCAACACTCCCTGCTCTCAAAGGAATGAGGCCGAGCAACATTCCAGGCTGTCAGGGTAGTGAGGCCTAGCGATCAAAGTCACTAGCAACACACCTTGTTTTTAGGGCAGTAGGGCCAATGGTTAGAGTCAATAGCAATATGCACTGTTCTCAGGGCAGTAAGGCCTAGTGGTCAGAGACCGTAGCAACACTCTGCTCTAAAGGGCAGTGAGGCCTAGCGATGAGAGCAAGTAGCAACACTCCCTGCTCTCTGGGTAGTAATGCCTAATGGTCAGAGTCAGTCCCAACACTCCCTGCTCTCGGGGCAGTGAGGCCTAATGGTCAGAGTCAGTCCCAACACTCTCTGCTCTCGGGGCAGTGAGGCCTAGTGGTCAGAGTCAGTCCCAACACTCTCTGCTCTCAGGGCAGTGAGGCCTAGTGGTCAGAGTCAGTCCCAACACTCCCTGCTCTCAGGGCAGTGAGGCCCAGTGGTCAGAGTCAGTCCCAACACTCTCTGCTCTCAGGGCAGTGAGGCCTAGTGGTCAGAGTCAGTCCCAACACTCTCTGCTCTCGGGGCAGTGAGGCCTAGTGGTCAGAGTCAGTCCCAACACTCTCTGCTCTCAGGGCAGTGAGGCCTAGTGGTCAGAGTCAGTCCCAACACTCCCTGCTCTCAGGGCAGTGAGGCCTAGTGGTCAGAGTCAGTCCCAACACTCTCTGCTCTCAGGGCAGTGAGGCCTAGTGGTCAGAGTCAGTCGCAACACTCTCTGCTCTCAGGGCAGTGAGGCCTAGTGGTCAGAGTCAGTCGCAACACTCCCTGCTCTCGGGGCAGTGAGGCCTAGTGGTCAGAGTCAGTCGCAACACTCCCTGCTCTCGGGGCAGTGAGGCCTAGTGGTCAGAGTCAGTCGCAACACTCCCTGCTCTTGGGGCAGTGAGGCCTAGTGGTCAGAGTCAGTCGCAACACTCCCTGCTCTCGGGGCAGTGAGGCCTAGTGGTCAGAGTCAGTAGCAACACTCCCTGCTCTCGGGGCAGTGAGGCCTAATGGTCAGAGTCAGTAGCAACACTCCCTGCTCTCGGGGCAGTGAGGCCTAGTGGTCAGAGTCAGTAGCAACACTCCCTGCTCTTGGGGCAGTGAGGCCTAGTGGTCAGAGTCAGTCCCAACACTCTCTGCTCTTGGGGCAGTGAGGCCTAGTGGTCAGAGTCAGTCCCAACACTCTCTGCTCTCGGGGCAGTGAGGCCTAGTGGTCAGAGTCAGTCCCAACACTCTCTGCTCTCAGGGCAGTGAGGCCTAGTGGTCAGAGTCAGTCCCAACACTCTCTGCTCTCGGGGCAGTGAGGCCTAGTGGTCAGAGTCAGTAGCAACATTCCAGGCTCTCAGGGCAGTGAGGCCTAGTGGTCAGAGTCAGTCCCAACACTCTCTGCTCTTGGGGCAGTGAGGCCTAGTGGTCAGAGTCAGTCCCAACACTCTCTGCTCTCGGGGCAGTGAGGCCTAGTGGTCAGAGTCAGTCCCAACACTCTCTGCTCTCGGGGCAGTGAGGCCTAGTGGTCAGAGTCAGTCCCAACACTCTCTGCTCTCGGGGCAGTGAGGCCTAGTGGTCAGAGTCAGTAGCAACATTCCAGGCTCTCAGGGCAGTGACGGCCTAGTGGTCAGAGTCAATACCAACATTCCCTTCTGTCAAGGCAGTAAGGCCTAATGATCAGACTCAGTAACAACACAGCCTGCTATCTAGATAGTAAGGCCTAGTGGTCAGAGTTAGTGGCATCGCTCTCTGTTCTCAGGTCAATAAGGCCTAATGGTCTGAGTCAATACCAACACTCTCTGCACTCAGGGGAGTGAAGCCTAGTGGTCAGAGTCAGTAGCAACACTCCTTACTCTCAGTAGCAAGTCACCCTTCTCTCAAGGCAGTAAGGCCTAATGGTCAGAATCAGTAGCAACACTCCCTGCTCTCAAGGGATTAAGGCCTAGTGGTCAGTCAGTAGCTAAACTCCCTTCTCTCTGGGTATCAACACTCCCTGCTCTGAGAGCAGTAAAGCCTAGTGGTCAGATACAGCAGCGACACTCCTTGCTCTCAGGGCAGTGAGGTCTAGTGGTCAGATACAGTAGCGACACTCCTTGCTCTCAGGGCAGTGAGGTCTAGTGGTCAGAGTACAGTAGCAACACTCCTTGCTCTCAGGGCAGTGAGGTCTAGTGGTCAGAGTACAGTCACCAACACTCCTTGCTCTCAGGGCAGTGAGGTCTAGTGGTCAGATACAGTAGCGACACTCCTTGCTCTCAGGGCAGTGAGGTCTAGTGGTCAGATACAGCAGCGACACTCCTTGCTCTCAGGGCAGTGAGGTCTAGTGGTCAGATACAGTAGCGACACTCCTTGCTCTCAAGGCAGTGAGGCCTAGCGGTCAGAGTCAGTAGCAACACTCACCCCTCTCTGGTCCCGTGAATGGTCGGGACACCCTGTCACCAGGAGAAAGAGCCCGCTGTGTCCCTCATTCCAATTTGTCCTGGCTACTGCTCTGACTCCGGGCTTAGGTACCTCCAGTCTACGCATCTCACCGAATCCCAGAACAGGACGGGCCTCGAGAGGGCATCAAGTCCAGTCCCCTGCCCTCAGGGCAGGACCAAGCCCCATCTAGACCATCCCTGGTCGATGTCTATCCAACCTGCTCTTCAATACCTCCAGAGATGGAGACACCACAACCTCCCTCGGCAACTTATTCTAGCATGTCCCACATCAGGGAAGGCTCCATCGTTCTCCCCGGCGGCGCTGGAGACAGATCTAGGTCCAGCTTCTCATACTGTCCCACCCCAAGGAAGTGAACAGAACAAGGAATCAAGCGATCTCAAGTCATGGGCTTCCCCACATCCTGTAGCATTGAGTTCCACTGGTTGGCTGGGGGCCACGCAAAGCAAGCGACTTATCAATGTGGGGCAGGGAGCATTTTGCTTGTCTGAATGGTCACTCCTGCGAGGGGGGCTGATGGGGATTTTACAACGCTACCGAGACCCCCCACACACACCCGGCAAAAAAAACACAATTTTCTCTGGAGCTCCCGGGCTCCGCTGCAGGGACCTCCAGTCCTGCCCCGAATTACACTGCAGAACGGGAGTTTCGGAGGCGACGGGGTGGTCCGAGGAGGGGCCAGCTTGGGATGCAAACACCTCTCCAAGCTGGGGACCGACTTCATCCAGCCCCCCACCCAAAGCAGAACCAACCCCAACTCAACCCTCCGAGGTAAAGCCGGGCCTTCGAAACCTCTGGAGATGGAGATTCCACCCCTTCCCTAGGGAACCATCCCAGTGCTTCCCTGCCCTCCTCGGGAAATTATTTTTCCTCATCACCAGCCTCGCCCTCTCCTGATCCTTCCCCGACACCCACGTCCAGCTTCGGACAGAGGCTAGACCAGTGTTTCTTAAACATGTTCAGACCGAGGAACACTGAACAATACTTTTTTTTGATGAGGAACACCAAGGATTTTTGGTTGAGCCAAAAAAAAAAAGAGGTCGGGGGAAAGTTTAAAAAAAAAAAAAAAAAGAAAAAGTTGCCTGCTCCTTTAAGGGTGGCCATTTTGAATGCTGTTGTTCTCCACGGAGCACAGTTTAAGAAACACTGTGCTAGATACGCCATCTCGGCCCATCTTTTCATCTCCCGCGAAAATCTCCCATGAAAATCTCGACTTTCGGGGCCACCGGGGGTCCTCTGTCTGTGTCGGGGGCCGGTTTCAGTGCGGAATAATTTTATTTCCCTCCCCACGGCCCAGATTCCCAGCTGGTTTCCTGGAACAGGGGGAACATACGCACCTAACTTTCAACACCCATCTGCGCCCAGCTCCGTTCCTTCTCCCCAACATGCTAGACCGGCGGGCGATCACACAGCTGCCGCCGGGCCGGTTTCAGTGCGGAATAATTTTATTTCCCTCCCCACAGCCCAGATTCCCAGCTGGTTTCCTGGAACAGGGGGAACATACGCACCTAACTTTCAACACCCATCTGCGCCCGGCTCCGTTCCTTCTCTACCAACACTCGAGACCGGCGGGCGATCACACAGCCGCCGCCGGGCCGGTTTCAGTGCGGAATAATTTTATTTCCCTCCCCACGGCCCAGATTCCCAGCTGGTTTCCTGGAACAGGGGGAACATACGCACCTAACTTTCAACACCCATCTGCGCCCAGCTCCGTTCCTTCTCTGCTGACATGTTTGACCGGTTGGAGCAAACGATCACTCAGCCGGGCCAGCGGAGTCTTTGAATTTCATTTTTGGGATCCATGAGAGGATGTGGATGTAGGAGGGACTAGATATCCTCTTCCTGCCCCTATTCGACCCCTACACCCTAGTCTCCACCCCCGCACTAAGAACAAAAGAGCAGCCATACTAGGCCAGATCTAGGTCTATTTTCCGACAGCCCCAGAGGGAGTGAACAGAAGAGGGAATCATCAAGAGATCCCTTCCCTCTTGCCCGGTCCCATCCTGGCTAATAGCCATTGCTGGACCTGTCCTCCAGGAAATTATCCAGCGCTTTTTGGATCCCTGTTCAAGTCCTGGTCTTCCCCACATCCTGCAGCAAGGAGTTCCACCGGTTGGCTGGGCGCCACGCGATAGCAAGCGACTTATCAATGTGGGGTGGGGAGTGTTTTGCTTGTCTGAAGTGTCACTCCTGTGAGGAGGTTTTATGGGGATTTTACAATGCTACCAAGACCCCCATGTGAGGGAAAGGAAGGCCCTGATTCTGCCAAGCCCTGAGCTAGGCTCCAGTTGGAGAAGGGAGCCACCTCGCGGCTTCTCTGTGCTACGGAGGCGTTCAAACAAAGTTTATGGCCGGTTAAAGCCGCTAGCTTCGTTCGTGCTAAGGATGTCCTAAGCGGGGATGTGAGGGAGGTCTATAAAACGATGCCGGGTGTGCAGAACGTGAACGAGGAAACCTTATCGACTTGTCCCCAGAGCATAAGAACGAGGGGTCCCCAAAGGAAATGAAGAGGGAGGCGGTTGAAGACAAAGAAAAGGACGTTTTCCTTCACGCAGCACACCGTCAACCGGTGGAACTCCTCGCTGCAGGATGCAGTGTCGAGCAGGCCTTTGAACCAGGTGCACGCAAGAGGCAGATACAGTCACAGGGGTGCGGTCCATCACTGGCTAGGAGAGGCCTACTCTTGCGCGTTCGGCGGCAGTAGCACCGCTGCCCCAGTGCATTGTGGGTGGATCAGCTGGGACTGCCAGCCCTTCCCACATGTCAGTGCCAAAGCGCCCTTGGAGGGAAGCCCAGAGAGGAGAAACGTGGCCCCGACAGTTCCTGGGGGCGCTCCCCTGCTCTGACACTGACTCCCGGGCCTGGCCTTGGTCATGTTACTCCCACACGTGAAGCCCGAGATTTGACTCTGGTTTGTGCTCATGCCCCTCCTTTCTGGCCACATGCAACTCGGGTCCCCCCCCCCCCCGGATAACTGCAGGGAGGAGGGCATGGAACCCAGCCTGGCCTCCAGTGTGCACGGCGCTGTACAGAGGAGTCCTCAGGAGGGCTCAGCCCAGCTAAGACGCCCCACGGCTCCCCGCCGGCCTCTGGGCCCCCCGGATTCTCACCCCCCCCAAGAGTCTCCCCGTCCTTTCCCCTGCCTGCGAAGACCCCGACCTTCCCCCTCCCAGAGCCCCCTGGCCCTTTGCCCTTTTGCTCATGCACATGTGTGCACACACAAACATACACACACACACACATGCAGTTGCATGCAAACACACCCATGCACAGAAGCAGGCACACACACACGCACACACACGCACACAAACAGGCACACACGCATGCACAAACAGGCACACACACACACACACACACATGCACACCAACAAACAGGCACACATGCATGCACACACATGCACAGACACAGGCACACACCCATGCACACAAACATACACACACACACATGCACACCAACAAACAGGCACACATGCATGCACACACATGCACAGACACAGGCACACACCCATGCACAGACACAGGCACACACACGCACACAAACAGGCACACATGCATGCACACACATGCACAAACAGGCACACACCCATGCACACAAACATACACACACACACACACACATGCACACCAACAAACAGGCACACATGCATGCACACACATGCACAGACACAGGCACACACCCATGCACAGAAACAGGCACACACACGCACACAAACAGGCACACATGCATGCACACACATGCACAAACAGGCACACACGCGCACACACATGCACAGAAACAGGCACACACACATGCACAAACAGGCACACACACACGCGCACACCAACAAACAGGCACACATGCATGCACACACATGCACAGACACAGGCACACACCCATGCACACAAACATACACACACACACACACACGCATGCACACCAACAAACAGGCACACATGCATGCACACACATGCACAGACACAGGCACACACCCATGCACAGAAACAGGCACACACACGCACACAAACAGGCACACATGCATGCACACACATGCACAAACAGGCACACACGCGCACACACATGCACACACCCATGCACAGAAACAGGCACACACACGCACACAAACAGGCACACATGCACGCACACACACATGCACAAACAGGCACACACGTGCACAGACACACAAGCAGGCACACACACATGCAAACACACACATCTGCACATGCACATGCAAGCAGGCATGCACATGCACACATACACACCTGCATGCACATGCATACACACGCACAAACAGGCACACACCCGCACACATGCACACACATGTGCGAACACACACACACACACTTGTACACAGATGCACACCCATGCTCACACTCGCTCACGTGTGCATACATGCACACACACACAGGCGCACGCCAACATGCACCCCCCCACACATGCCCAGACACGGACACACCTGCATGCACACACCCACGGCATTCCCTTGAGCGGTCTCAGAGAACCACTGCCCAGGTGTGTCTGGTCACAGGGCCAGGCAGATGCCAGGATGAAAGGCACCCTGATTGTGGTGGGGCCGGTGAGGGACCTCGCCTGGGGAGGGCAGGGTGGTGGGTTCAAGTCCTGGCCACTCCGGGAGAGGCAGGCTAAAGGAGGCTGTGAAAGTGAGGTGCGGGGAGTCTTCCTGTTGCGGTGGGGGACAGGAACTCCCCCCCCCCCACGGATGGATACTGGACTCTCCACCAGCTGCGTGGCCACCTCAGCACGGTGACCACGGGAAGGTCCCCGGGGCCAGACCGGCAGCCTCGGCCTCCCCTTGCTGGCCCCTGGGGAGCTGTGTTCCTCTGGGGGGGCTTCCCCTGATGCCGGACCAGCCTCCCCCTCGAAATGCTGCCGGGCGGGGAGTTCTCCGGCCCCCTGCGCAGGAGGCGGCCACAGCTGGGCAAAGCCGCCCCAAGCGTTTGAAAAGCACCGTGGCTGATCCCAACTCCCCAGCGGGTGGGGGGGAAGGCAGAGAACAAGGGCGGTGGGTGGGCAACCAGGCATCTCCTCCCCCCCCAGGATTGAAGCTGAGGAAGGGCAGGGCTTGTGCACACATTCAGGCGGAAGACAGCCCCTCCGCGGACCCGCGGCCTGCCATGCTGTGCTTCCCCGTTTGCAGTAGATAGAGCGCTTCGAGGGTAGCGCACTTCCTTGCACAGTCGTCCTCTCAGGGCTGTTGCTGCATGACAGTCGGAGCAGGTACGCGGCCTCTTCTGCTGCTGGTATCATCCCGCTGAGACAGGCGCACGGATACACCTTCCCTGAGGTGCCACAGCCAGAACCAGACACACTCTCTCCACCTCTGCTACCATCAGACAGAGCCAGTCACATTGACACGCCCGCCCCCGGTACCATCAAGCAGTGCTAGTAACACTGACATTTCCACTCTCGGTACCATCAGACACAGCCGGTCACATTGACGTTTCCACTCCCGGCGCCCTCTGACAGAACTAGTAACACTGACACTTCCACCCTCCGTACCATCAGGCAGAGCTGGTCACGTTGACGCTTCCCTCGCTGGTATCATCCGACAGCGAGGTTTCAGTCCTACCTCTGCCACTGCTGCCCTCTAAGGCCTTAGTCAAGTCACCCCATCTCCCTGCCCTTCCCCTGCAAATCAATGCCTGCGTGGGGTGTGCGGCGCCGGGGCATGGTTTGCAACGTGGAGGATGTCGGAGCAGTGTCGAGTGTTTGAAGATCAATTCACCTGGGCCCCCGGGCGGCTGCGGAGAGGCCGTAACAGTGGCTGGAAAGTGGCAGAGCCAGGGTTGTCGGCTGCTGGCCGGGCAGGGAGAATAGCGAGGCAACGCAGGACCAACCCCAACTCTATCGTCCCAGCCAGGGCTTGGTCAAGCCGGGACTTCAACAACTCTAGGGATGGAGATTCCACCCCCTCCCTAGGGAACCCGTCCCCGTGCTTCTCCACCCTCCTCGGGAAATCGATTTTCGTCATCTCCAGCGTTTCTTTCACTGTGTTCCGTGGCACATCTTAAAGGGGCAGGCAACTTTTTTTTTTTTTTTGCTCAATAACTTTCTCCCCGATCCCCCCCCCCCCTTTTTTTTTGCTCAACAAAAAATCCTTGGGGTTCTTCATAAAAGAAAATATTGTTTTGTGTTCCTCGGTCTTACAAAGTTTTAGAAACACTGCTCATCTCCAACCTAGCCCTCCCCCACGGCAACCTGAGACCTCGTTCTGCCCTCTGCCCCCACGGAGAACAGCCTCTCTCCATCTTCTTTGGATGAATCTCCAGCCTCTCTTTGTCCGTCTGCATTTCGCCGCTTTCCCTTGTGGTTTGTAACCCCTCCCCACTTCACACCAGTGGTGAATTTCATTCCCAGGATGATTCCTTCCTCCCGCTCGCCGAAGACGCTGTTAAATAAGAATTAGCAGTCCCCAACACTTAGTCCCCAGGCACATTTCCAGGCCCGGCCTGTGATCCTTTGGGGCAGTGTTTCTTAAACTTTGTAAGACCGAGGAACACCAAAAAAATGTTTTCTTTAAAGAGGAACATGAAGGATTTTTTTTGTTGAGCAAAAAAAAAAAAAGGGAGGGGGCAGGGAAAAGAAAAAAAAAAGAAGGTCGTCTGCCCCTTTAAGGGCGGCCATTTTGAACTCTGTTGTTCGCGGCACACCTCGGACTGCTTCGTGGCACACTGGTGTGCCACGGAATACAGGTTAAGAAACATGGCTTTGGGGGATCCTTCCATTTGAGAACCAGGCCTCCCCTCAGTCTGGGAGCTGTTTTCTGGTGACACCAATTCCCTGGGACTCTACTCCTGATCTCCCACCGTCTGTTCTTTGGGCCATAAAAGAACAAGTCCATAGAATCCTAGAACTCCAGGGCAGGAAGAGACCTCAGGAGTCATCAAGTCCAACCCCCTGTCCAAACCAGGACCAACCCCAACTCAATCATCCCAGCCAGGGCGTGGTTGGAGAAGGGCTTAAATTGCAGCAAGGGAGATTTAGGTTGGACATTCGGAAAAACTTCCTATCCGGGTGGCAAAACACTGGAATAAATTGCCTAGGGAGGTTGTGGGGTCTCCATCACTGGAGATATTGAAGAGCAGGTCGGATAGACATCTACGAGGGATGGTCTAGACGGTGCTTGGTCCTGCCGTGAGGGCAGGGGACTGGACTTGATGACCTCTCAAGGTCCCTTCCAGTTCTATGATTCTGTAGACATCTACCAGGGATGGTCTAGATGGGGCTTGGTCCTGCTGAGAGGGCAGGGGACTGGACTTGATGACCTCTCAAGGTCCCTTCCAGTTCTATGATTCTGTAGACATCTACCAGGGATGGTCTAGATGGGGCTTGGTCCTGCCATGAGGGCAGGGGACTGGACTTGACCTCTCAAGGTCCCTTGCAGTTCTAGTGTTCTATGATTCAGCTTACCCACGGGAAGGTGGAGGGTGACTTCATCACAGCCTGCAAGGACTGACACGGGGAAATTCACCAGACGGTGCGGGTCGGGAGTCAGCTAGATGGTCACAAATTAGTGTTCCCTGCAAGCTGAGTGCTTGGGTGGCCACCCAGGAGAAATTCAACTCCCACCCAGCTGACAGGGAAAGCGCCCCCTGCTGCCCACCTTTAGTAACAGGTGTTTCTGGAGGTGGTGCACATCTTCACCTGTTTCGGTGTACGGAACAGTGTTTATTCCACACATAAAATAGAGGGCACTTTTACTGGTCCCCTCTAGCTTAGGATCGAGGAATCTTTGAGATCTCGTCCCCACGAGCGCGGCCGACCTCATCCCACCTAGTAACAAATCGAGATAATCCATGAAGGGAAATCCCAGCATCCTCCCGCCTCGGAAAGGCACCCAGCCAGCTGCCGCCTCTGATCTGCAAGTCCAACTGAAATAAGGCTGCTTAATTTTTAATCACTTCTTATGCAAAGCGGGGATCATAGCAAGGCAGGGGGGGAGGCGGGTGCATTCCTCCTCCAAAAAATTAAATATTTAACGTGACACAAAACCACGCCAACATTGAAAGCGGCATTTAGGGAGCGGTGCAAGCAACACCATGGTGAACATTTGAGCCGGTCCCTGGTTGGGGGGCTAGGGAGGGGGCCTTCCGGTTCCTTCTTCTGAGAGGCCCGTTTTTAGGGGACCCCAGGCAGCTCCCTCCAGAGGAGAGTCGACAGAAAGCATCGAGCACAGAGCCGACTCGGGGAATCGGGGTTGCTGGAGGCATGTTCTTGTCCTCACCACTGGTGGAGCTGTCTGGTGAGACTCATCGAACCCTAGAACTGGAAGGGATCTCAAGAGGTCATCGAGTCCAGTCCTTTGTCCTTCCGGCAGGCTCAAGCTCCATCTAGACCATCCCTGGTAGATGTCTACAGAATCATAGAACCCTAGAACTGGAAGGGACCTCATGAGGTCACCAATCCCGTCCCCTGCCCTCACGGCAGGACCAAGCCCCATCTAGACCATCCCTGGTAGATGTCTACCCAACCTGTTCTTTGATATCTCTTGCGTCCATTGATGGTAGATGTTCCCCTAGGACCACACCCCATCTAGACCATCTCTGGTAGATGTCTATAGAATCACAGAACACTAGAACTGGAAGGGACCTCGAGAGATCAAGTCCAGTCCCCTGCCCTCACGGCAGGACCAAGCTCCATCTAGACCATCCCTGGTAGATGTCTACAGAATCATAGAACTCTAGAACTGGAAGGAATTTCGAGAGGTCCTCAAGTCCCGTCCTCTGCCCTGGGTTTTGGGGAGGGGACTCGGGGTGCGCCAGGAAGCTTGGAAGAACCCACCAGTGTTTTGTCGCCTGGCCTAGGCCTGGAAGACTTGTCCAGACTTTAAGCCCTGCTGTGGGACTTCTATGCTTCGCCGTTGGCCAACAGGAGGAGGTCTCCCATGACCTCAGTGAATCCGTTTCCTCAAGAGGTGATAGCTAGGCCGAGAGGAGAGTCCTGAGGTATCTCTGGCCCGTCTTCTTAGACCCCCGGCCTACCACCCCACCGCCATGTGGCGTGTGGAGGGAACATTCGTCTCTGCGGCCCATCCCTCTGAAAGAGAACCAATTCCTCCCTGAAACTAAAGAGTTACGGAGCCTTGGGACCACAAAGACGCCGGCAGCTTTCTTGGCTCCACCCCCTGCCCAGGCTGGATCTGTCGCTGGGCTGCGAGGCCTCCACTTTCTAACCCAGAATCCTGTCTGACAACAGTGGCCAATGCCAGGTGCCCCAGAGGGAGGGATCACAACAGGGAATCCTCACATGATCCCTCCCCTGTCACCCATTTCTAGACAAACAGAGGCGAGGGACGCCATTCCTACCCATCCTGGCAAATCGCCACGGGTGGACCTCACCTCCATGAATCTATTTAGCTCTGTTTTGAACCCTGTTCAAGTCCTGGCTTTCACCACCTCCTCTGGCGAGGAGTTCCACAGGTTGGCCATGCGCTGGGTGCAAAAAAACTTCCCGGGGTGCGTTTGAAACCTGCTGCCTCTTCATTTAATTGGGCGACCCCTCGTTCTTAGATTGTGGGAATAAGTCAATAACATTTCCGTATTCACTTTTTTTCGCACCAGTCCTGATTTTATAGACCTCTCTCCCATCCCCCACTTAGTCTCCTCTTTTCTAAGCTGAAAAGCCCAAGTCTTTTTAATCTCTCTTCATATGGGGCCCGTTCCAAACCCCGAATCATTTTGGTTGCCGTTTTCCGGACCTTTTCCAATGCCAAGAGAGCTTTTTTGAGATGTGGCGACCACCTCAATTTTTCTCCTCTTTGTCACACCCTTTCAGATACTTGAAAACTGCTACCCTCTCTGTCTTCCCTTTTCTAAACTAAGCAAGCCCAGTTCTTTCAGTCTTCCCTCGTAGCTCACGTTTTCTAGACCATTCCTCATTCTGGTTGCTCTTCTCCGGACCTTCGCCAGTTTCTCCACCTCTTTGATCCTTGGCTAAAATACTTAGTCCCCGCCCTCCTAGACGGACAGCTTATAATCACCCAATCAGCCTCAGTAAACTAGTCTTAAGAATGGGGATATCTGTGTTCCCCACCCCATGTGGGAAGGAGGACTAGAAAAGAGCCACATCGGTGCTTCTTAAACTGTGTTCCGCGAGACAGTTGGAGGTGTGCCACGGAAAACAACAGAGTTCAAAATGGCCACCTTTAAAGGGACAGGCGACTTTTTTTTTTTTTTGCTCAATAACTTTCCCCCGACCCTTTTCCCCCCCCCGATCTTTTTTTTTTCCCCTGACCACAAAATCCTTGATGTTCCTCATAAAAAAAATTGTTTGGTGTCTTAAAAAGTTTAAGGAACACAGAGCTAGATAGTTTCACGGAGGTTAGGTCCATCAATGGCCATTAGCTAGGGTGGGCTTAAGTAGGAGAAGACATAATTTTCTGGGCTTTCCTCCTGGGCTGAACCACCTGGCACAACTTTGGGAAGGTCAATGCAAATTGCCTCAGCGTTCCTTTCTTTTTCTCTCGGCTCTCCCCCTTCCCGCGTCCAAACTTTTCACCAAAGCGTTTTCCCCTCTCAGGGCCTCACCCCGAAACGACTTGGAATCCGTCACCATCCAAACGGGCCCGCCCCCTCCATCTGCAATCACACCAAAGAGTCTTTAATTTGCTTTTTGATCAGCTGCCTGGAATGAGCGCCTTACCAAAGGAAATAAGTTTATAATTTATTCAGCAGCCAGCGCATTCCCGAGTCTTTTAGAAGTCCTCGCAAAGAATGCCAAGGCTTGGTTGTTGAGAAAGAGAAATATATTTTGGTTTTCAAAATAAAGTGATCTGGGCGAACTCCGAATTTCTAACGCCTCTCCGAAGGGCTTTGGGGTTCAAAGAGGGCTTTCTAACCCTTCTCCACCTGCGCATATTTCACGCTGAAACGCAGTTCCCTCCAACCCCTCTCACAAACAAAGAAGGCCTTGTTGGCATCTTTCAAGAACGGCTCCCAAAAGCTCATTCCCCTCCCAGTTCCCCCTGCCCTTCATTTCTTTCTGACGCATCCAAAGTCAAAATAATCGATCTGTTCACTCATCGACGGCGGAAGCTTAAATCAGTCAAGTGGCTTCGCTGGTTCACACAAGGCAACAAAAACAGGTCAATATCTTTTTTTTTTTTTCTGCCTAGTTTCCCTCTCGCTGGGTTTTAAAAGAGCTCCCAGAGTTAGGGTTTATTACAGTGGCAGCTAAATCGAGGAGGAAAGGAGTTTTGGAACACGGGCAGAGGGAATGATGGGAAAGCATGAGGCTGGAAGGGTGCATCTGTTCCGGGAACATGTGACCACACGACCCTGTCGTTGCTTTTTGGACCTGGGCAATCGGCCGTTCGCAAGGGAACCAGATGTTACCTCATTTCTTTGGCATGGTCCAACATGGCTGGATTTGAACAAGACAGTGGCTTTGCCTCCTCCCCACCTCTCTGCCCCCAACCTGACCCTCCTCCATCTCCACCGGCGGGTTCATGTGTGCGGGCACCCAGCCCCAAACTGGAGGGGGCTGGGGGAAGATGTGGTACAAGCTCCCCCCTCCTCCCAGTGTTGGGTGAAGCCGTGTGCCAGTTTTGGGGCCCCGCTGCGCGGCGGTGATGGCAGGGAGGCCCCCAAATTTTGTCTTTGCCCCCCGGGCGCATGACACGCTTGCTATGCCTCTGGCTAAGGACACCATTCCTGCCCCTCTGGCTAATAAGTAGTGATAGATCAAACCTCCATGAATTTATCTCGTTCTTTCTTGGACCCTATTTAAGCCCTGGCCTTCACAACATCCTTTGGCAAGGAGTTCCACCGGTTGACAGTGCGCTGCGGGAAAAAACCTTCCTTTGGTTTGTTTGAAACCTAGTAATTTCATTTGGTGACCCCCAGTTCTTATGGGAACAAGTCAATCACTTTTCCTTATTCACTTTCTCCACACCCGTCATGATTTTACAGACGTCTATCCTCGCCCCTCCGCGTCTCCTCTTTTCTAAGCTGAAAAGTCCCCGTCTTTTTAGTCTCTCCTCATACGGGGCCCGTTCCAAACCCCAAATCATTCGGGTTGCCCTTTTCTGAACCTTTTCAACGCCCAGAGATCTTTAATAAACTGGATCAGGTTATACAAAAGCTGGGTTAAGTCACTTTCCATTGCTGGAGGGGTGAACCAAGGTGATCACAACGGTCCCTCCTGGCCTTGGAACCGATGAAGCCTGCATGCATAATGCCAGGGGTCAGTCATGTGGGGTTTGATTTAGCGGGTCCAGTGAAGACACTTCTCTCTCCTGCCCCGCCTCTTCCTCCCTCTCCTTCTCCTCCCCCTCCTCTGCTTCCTTCTCCAGCCCCTCCTCCTCCTCCGCTTCCTTCTCCTGCCCCTCCTCCCCTCCTCCTCCCTTCCTTCCCCTGCCCCTCCTCCCCTCCTCCCTTCCTTCTCCTGCCCCTCCTCCTCCTCCTCCCTTCCTTCTCCTGCCCCTCCTCCCCCTCCTCCCTTCCTTCGCCTGCCCCTCCTCCTCCTCCTCCCTTCCTTCTCCTGCCCCTCCTCCCTCCTCCTCCCTTTCCTTCTCCTGCCCCTCCTCCCCCTCCTCCTCCCTTCCTTCGCCTGCCCCTCCTCCTCCTCCTCCCTTCCTTCGCCTGCCCCTCCTCCTCCTCCTCCCTTCCTTCTCCTGCCCCTCCTCCCCTCCTCCTCCCTTCCTTCGCCTGCCCCTCCTCCTCCTCCTCCCTTCCTTCGCCTGCCCCTCCTCCCCCTCCTCCCTTCCTTCTCCTGCCCCTCCTCCCCTCCTCCTCCGCTTCCTTCTCCTGCCCCTCCTCCCCCTCCTCCCTTCCTTCTCCTGCCCTCCTCCCCCTCCTCCTCCTCCTCCTTCCTTCTCCTGCCCCTCCTCCCTTCCTTCCTCCTTCCCCTTCTCCTCCCCCCTCCTCCCTTCCTTCTCCTGCCCCTCCTCCCCCTCCTCCCTTCCTTCTCCTGCCCCTCTCCCCTCCTCCCTTCCTTCTCCTGCCTCCTCCTCCTCCTCCTCCCTTCCTTCTCCTGCCCCTCCTCCTCCTCCTCCCTTCCTTCTCCTGCCCCTCCTCCTCCTCCTCCCTTCCTTCTCCTGCCCCTCCTCCTCCTCCTCCTCCCTTCCTTCTCCTGCCCCTCCTCCTCCTCCCCTTCCTTCTCCTGCCCCTCCTCCTCCTCCTCCCTTCCTTCTCCTGCCCTCTCCTCCTCCTCCTCCCTTCCTTCTCCTCCCCCTCCTCCTCCTCCCTTCCTTCTCCTGCCTCTCCTCCTCCTCCTCCCTTCCTTCTCCTGCCCCTCCTCCTCCTCCTCCCCTTCCTTCTCCTGCCCCTCCTCCCTCCTCCTCCCTTCCTTCTCCTGCCCCTCCTCCCCTCCTCCCTTCCTTCTCCTGCCCCTCCTCCCCCTCCTCCGCTTCCTTCTCCTGCCCCTCCTCCCCTCCTCCCTTCCTTCTCCTGCCCCTCCTCCCCTCCTCCCTTCCTTCTCCTGCCCCTCCTCCCCTCCTCCCTTCCTTCTCCTGCCCCTCCTCCTCCTCCTCCCTTCCTTCTCCTGCCCCTCCTCCTCCTCCTCCCTTCCTTCTCCTGCCCCTCCTCCTCCTCCCTTCCTTCTCCTGCCCCTCCTCCTCCTCCTCCCTTCCTTCTCCTGCCCCTCCTCCCCCTCCCCTCCCTTCCTTCTCCTGCCCCTCCTCCCTCCTCCTCCCTTCCTTCTCCTGCCCCTCTTCCTCCTCCTCCCTTCCTTCTCCTGCCCCTCCTCCTCCTCCCCTTCCTTCTCCTGCCCCTCCTCCTCCTCCTCCCTTCCTTCTCCTGCCCCTCTTCCTCCTCCTCCCTTCCTTCTCCTGCCCCTCCTCCTCCTCCCTTCCTTCTCCTGCCCCTCTTCCTCCTCCTCCCTTCCTTCTCCTGCCCCTCCTCCTCCTCCACTTCCTTCTCCTGTCCCTCCTCCCCCTCCTCCACTTCCTTCTCCTGCCCCTCCTCCTCCTCCTCCGCTTCCCTCTCCTGCCCCTCCTCCTCCTCCTGTTCCTACCTCCCCGCAAACCAGCCTGGAGCAGAAGCAGTGTCCCAGTGCATCATGGGATACCTGCCCAGAATGTTGAGCCATTAATCTGAATTAACACCCAGCAGTGTGGACGTATTTCAATTCACTGCACCTACACCTCTGCTGTTAGAGCAAACAAACCCTGCTGAGGTAATATCCCCTCCCCACATGTCCTAAAAGGGTGTGTTCCACTGACTTCCTTCAACCACCGTTGCTCTGATTTTCTAGCAGCTCATAGCAATTTGGTTTCAGTCCATTTCTCACTGGCCTCACTGACAGCGCGAGAAATCCCTCCCCGCACACCGAGAAGGCTGGCATGTCTACACTACGCAGAAGATGGATGCTGCCGCGATTCATTTTGCGGGGTTTGATTGAGCGGGTCTAGCGACGACCCGCTCAATCGCACTCAGAGCGCAACCCAGTCGATGCCGGGACCGCTGCTTCTCACGAGGAGTTCCCTGCCGTCGGCCTCCCGCCATGTGGACGGCGCTTTACAAGACGCCGCCTCCAGCTACGCAATGAACATATCATAGAACCGTCAAACTGGAAGGGGCCTCGAGAGGTCCAAACTGATCTTCCCCCCTCGTGTAAACCAGGCTTAAGTGTGTACACAAGGCTTTGCCCCATTTAATTAAACCCGTTTTTCAGCTTTCTGGCGACTGCGGAGATGCAGAGCAGAGATGGGGCCGGGAATCCTCCCCAGAGGCAGCCGCACACGACCCCGAAAGAAGACCTAAGACTTCCATACATGCTCATGAGGGCTGTAATCGCAAGCAGGGACCCCAACATGCCAACTGCTCTTATACACAAACGCAAAGACAATCTCGGCCTGCCCCCCCATCCATCCCCAGGGGAGCTTCCATTTAAAGGTCCAAGAGACCACTCCAGCCGTCCAAGACAACAGTTTCCCTAGCTCAGACGCCATCCCGGATCCCGCACTCTTGCGAGTCCCTGAGTCCCGGTAATAGAGGAAACACCTCTTCCTGGATTCCTGGCCGCTGATATTAACCCTCTCAGCTCGGCTCCCGTGACCCTGGATCTAAACAAGCCTATGGGTCACATCAGAGTCCTCCTTGGCCTCTGGTGGCGGGACAAGAAGCAAGGGGCTTCAACTGCAGCAAGGGGATTTCGGTTGGACGTTCGGAAAAACCTCCAAAGAGTCAGGGTGGTGAAACACGGGAATAAATTGCCGAGGGAGGTGGTGGAGTCTCCATCAGCGGAGATATTGACGAGCAGATTGGACAGACACCTGTCAGGGATGGTCTAGATCAGTGGCTCCCAACCTGTGGTCCATGGACAGCAAGCGGTCCATGGAAAGTTTAAAAATAAGGATCGGGCCCACCGCAGGATCAGGTCCCCTTTTTTCTCTTTTTCTCTCTGTTTTTCTCTCTTTTTCTCTCTGTTCACTTTTTCTTTTTCTCTTTTTTCTCTCTTTTTTCTTTTTCCCACTCTCTTTTCTCCCTCTCTGTTTTTTCTTTTTTCTCTCTCTCTTTCTCTTTTTCTTTTTTCTTGCTTTTTTCCTCTCATTTCCCTCTCTCTTTTTTCTTTTTTCTCACTCTTTCTTCCTTACTCTCTCTCCCTTTTTTCTCTTTTTTCTTTTTCCCTCATTTCTTTTCTCTCTTTTTTCCCTTTCTCTCTTTTTCTTTTTTTCTTGCTTTTTTCCTCTCATTTTCCTCTCTCTTTTTTCTCTTTTTTGCACTCTTTTTTCCTTACTCTCTCTCCTTTTTTCTCTTTTTCCTTTTTCCCTCGTTTCTTTTTTCTCTCTCTTTCTTCTTTCTCTCTTTCTCTGTTTTCTTTTTTCTAGCTTTTTTCTTTTTCTCTTTTTTCTTTTTCTTTCACTTTTTTCTTGTTTCCCCTCTCTTTTTTCTTTTTTTCTTTTTTCTCACTCTTTTTCCCTTCCTCTCTCCCTTTTTTCTCTCTTTTTTCATTTTTTTCCTCATTTCTTTCTTCTCTCTTTTTCTTTCTCTTTCTCGCTTTTTTCTCTCATTTTTCTCACTCTTTTTTCCTTACTCTCTCTCCCTTTTCTCTTTTTCTTTTTCCCTCCTTTCTTTTTTTCTCTCTCTTTCTTCTTTCTCTCTTTCTCTGTTTTCTTTTTTCTCGCTTTTTTCTTTTTCTCTCATTTTTCTTTTTCTCTCAATTTTTTCTTTTTTCCCCCTCTCTCTTTTTTCTTTTTTTTCTCATTCTTTTTTCCTTATTCTCTCTCCCTTTTTTCTCTTTTTTCCTTTTTCCCTCGTTTCTTTCTTCTCTCTTTTTCTTTCTCTCTTTCTTGCTTTTTTCTCTCATTTTTCTCACTCTTTTTTCCTTACTCTCTCTCCCTTTTCTCTCTCTCTTTTTCTTTTTCCCTCCTTTCTTTTTTCTCTCTCTTTCTTCTTTCTCTCTTTCTCTGTTTTCTTTTATTCTCATTTTTTTCTTTTTCTCTTTTTTTCTTTCTCTCTCACTTTGTTCTTGTTGCCCCTCGCTTTTTTCTTTTTTCTCATTCTTTTTTCCTCTCTCCTTTTTCTTTACTCGCTCTTTTTTCTTTTTCCCTCTTTTTTCCTCCCTTTTTTCTCTTTCCCTCTTTTTTCTCCCTTTTCTCTCTTTTTTTACCTTTTCTCTCTTTTTCCTCTCTCTTTTTCTCTTTTCTGTTTTTTTCCCTTTTTCTCTCTTTTTCTTTTTGTCTTTCTTTTTTCTCTCTTTCTCTCTCTCTCTCTTTCTCTCCCTTTTCTCTCTTTTTTCTTTTTTTCTTTCTCTCTTTTTTCTCTCTTTTTCTCTCTCTTTCTCTCCCTTTTCTCTCTTTTTTCTTGCAAGGAGGCGATGTCCATGAAATTTTAATAGATTAAAAAGGGGTCCGTGTGCTCAAATAGGTTGGGAACCACTGGTCTAGACAGTGCTTGGTCCTGCCGGGAGGGCAGGGGACTGGACTTGGTGACCTCTCGAGGTTCCTTTCAGTTCTAGGATTCTCGGATTCAGCCCCACAACCAAGCCCCCCATCAAAAGACCCCTGATGTGAAAGCAATCAGACAGACCCATCTCCGTGGATCAGGACTGGCTAGCCCCAGATCCCCTACAAAGCCTGTCTGGAGGTGTTTGGTGTGTCTCTGTTGCATGTTCTCCTTGGGGCTCATTCTGCCTCAGTTTCCCCATGGCCCGTCCTTTGCCTCCTCCCCCCAGAGCTTTCCCGGGCGGTTCGGGAAGGGAGGGTCAGGAACATGGAGCATCTCAAGACAGATTTGCAGGCCCGTTTCTCTCCAGGGCAAAGGAAGGCTGCAACTGGCTTCCTGCCAGAGGAGTTTAACGTTCTGCTGGTTTCAAATATTTATCAACCTGAAGATGTCGTTAGCACTTCGGCTGAGGGCGATTCAGGAGAGGGCTCTTTGTCGGGAGGGAAGTTAGTGAGGCTGAAAAGCCATTAAGCCATAAATATAAACGTGCTTAAGTGCTCAGGAGCAACCTGAAATGTCCCCTCCGCCGCCGCAGTGAGGACTCATCTCAGCTCTCCGGCGCCGCGCTCCATGGGACAGAACCACGCTACAGCGACTGCCTCTCCAGGGCAGACCATTTCCCTCCCGTCCCACCTAAACCGCCCTGGCTGCAATTGAAACCCATTGCGTGTTGCCCGATCTTCAGAAGTCTGGGAGGAGTTCTCCCTCCTTCACAGAGCACACAGTCAACCTGTGGAACTCCTCGCCGCAGGAGGCTAGGACTATCACAGGGTTGGAAAGCGAACTGGATACATTGATGGAGGTTTGGTCCCTCAATGGCGATTAGCCAGTATGGGTCAGGAATGGTGTCCCTAGCCTCTGTTTGTCAGAGGGTGGAGATGGATGGCAGGAGAGAGATCGCTTGATCATGACCTGTTCAGTTCACTCCCTCTGGGGCACCTGGCATTGGCCACTGTCGGCAGACAGGGTACTGGGTTGGATGGACCTTTGGTTGATCCAGTATGGCACCCTGTTAGGGACTTGAAAACTGCTAGCGGGTTCCCTCTCGGGTGTCTCTTTTCCAAAAGAAACAAACCCTATTCATCAACTCAGAATCCCAGGTCAGGAAGAGACCTCAGGCGCCATCGAGTCCAAACCTCTGCCCAAAGCAGGACCAACCCCAACCCAATCAACCCACCCAGGACCTGGTCAAACTGGGCCTTCAAACCCTCTAGGAATGGAGAATCCACGGTGTTGTCATGGTGCCCGTTGCTAAGGAGACATTCCCACGGCAACATTGGTGATGCCGTTGGGCCTTGTGGTCCCCCCCTTTTGGCCCATTTCCCCGCCCTTCACCCTAACTCATCCCAGCCAGGGCTTGGTCACGCTGGGCCTTCAAAACCTCTAGGAATGGAGATTCCACCTCCTCATATCCCACCTAGACCTGCCTCTCCTTTCCATCTTCCCTCAGAGCCCAGGTCTTCTAGACCGTTCCTCAGTGGTGTTGCCCTTCTCTGGACCTTCTCCCCTGCTTTCCTGAAATGGGGGGCCCACAACTGGACTCAATACTCCAACGGAGGCCTAAGAGGCACAGAGTCAAGCGGAAGAAGGACTTTTCGTGGCTTGCTCGCCACAGTGTTGCTTGGATGCACTGAGCAGGTCGGTGGTGGATTCCCAGACACACACTGTGTGACTGTTCCGGGTGGATTTGAACTCAGGACCTCTGGAGCTTCGAGTAGAAGCTTCTACAGCTTGAGCGATAAAGCCAGCTGGCACTCAGCTTAGCCTGTAAAGCTCATTCATTCTTATCTCTCACTGTTGGTTCACTACATGGACAATGAACCACACTAGGGGTATGGGTTTCATATTTCCCCTAGCTGAGAAATCATAGAATCAAAGAACCGGAAGGGACCTCGAGAGGTCATCAAGTCCAGCCCCCTGCCCTCACGGCAGGACCATGCACCATCTAGACCATCCCTGGTAGATGTCCATAGAATCATAGAAATGGAAGGAACCTCGAGAGGTCATCGAGTCCAGTCCTCTGCCCTCCCAGCAGGACTAAGACCATCTAGATCATCTCTGGTAGATGTCTATAGAATCCTAGACCTGGAAGAAACCTCAAGAGGTCATCAAGTCCAGTGCCCTGTCCTCACGGTAGGACCTAGCACTGTCTAGACCATCCCTGGTAGATGTCTAGAACTGGAAGAAACCTCAAGAGGTCATCAAGTCCAGTCCTCTGCCCTCGTGGGAGGACCAAGCCGCATCTAGACCATCCCTGGTAGATGTCTATAGAATCCTAGAACTGGAAAGGCCCTCAAGAGGTCATCAAGTCCAGTCCCCTGCCCTCATGGCAGGACCAAGCCCTATCTAGACCATCCCTGGTAGATGTCTATAGAATCCTAGAACTGGAAGAAACCTCAAGTGGTCATCAAGTCCAGTCCTCTGCCCTCCGGGAGGACCAAGCCGCATCTAGACCATCCCTGGTAGATGTCTATAGAATCCTAGAACTGGAAAGGCCCTCAAGAGGTCATCAAGTCCAGTCCCCTGCCCTCATGGCAGGACCAAGCCCTATCTAGACCATCCCTGGTAGATGTCTATAGAATCCTAGAACTGGAAGAAACCTCAAGTGGTCATCAAGTCCAGTCCTCTGCCCTCGTGGGAGGACCAAGCCGCATCTAGACCATCCCTGGTAGATGTCTATAGAATCCTAGAACTGGAAAGGCCCTCAAGAGGTCATCAAGTCCAGTCCCCTGCCCTCATGGCAGGACCAAGCCCTATCTAGACCATCCCTGGTAGATGTCTATAGAATCCTAGAACTGGAAGAAACCTCAAGAGGTCATCAAGGCCAGTCCCCTGCCCTCATGGTAGGACCAAGCACCATCTAGACCATCCCTGGTAGATGTCTATAGAATCCTAGAACTGGAAGAAACCTCAAGTGGTCATCAAGTCCAGTCCCCTGCCCTCATGGGAGGACCAAGCACCATCTAGACCATCCGTGGTAGATGTCTACCCAACCTGCTCTTCAATATCTCCAGCAATGGTGTCATAATCATGAGGGTTAGCCAGCATCCTGGGGACTAAGGGGTTAACTATGTCCCTTACGTAAGCCAGGTGGAGCAGCCTATAGGAATGTAGGTAGGAATTTCAAACTGGGACAAAGGAATTTTTGGTTTTTTCCCTCCTTTGTCCTGAGCAGTTCCTCTCCAGCTACTGAGAGAGACAGACATGTCTCTCTTTCCAAGTAACCATTCTTCTCTTTCTGTAAGTAGGGTAAAGTTTAGATAAATACGTTAGGTTTAATTGTTTTATGGTTTGGGGATGGGAGTCGGATGTCTGTGCACTTTTAAAAAATGTTTTGGCTTGCCTTTGTAACTACGTTTTAGGCCCATGGCGGAGTTTCTCCATGAGTATCTGATTTTGTTATTTTTCCGTCTAGTCATGATGCTTGCAACAGGAATATTGGGGTGATAATAAAAGTTCTTTCTCTTTTCTTTTTATAAACCTGGTATTGGTTAATTTCTGTGTCCTGGTTTGTACTTTAAGGGTGAGATTTCCCAAGTGATCGCTCCCCGGATTTTTGTATCAATACTTGGGTAGTGGCAGTGGAGTTTGTATCCCCCAAATCTAGGTTATTAAGATTTTGGGGGGACGTTTTCTACCAAAGCCTGGTAGATACAGTTTTGGGGGACTTTTGCTGGTACTTCTGCATTTATCGTGCCAGCGTGGGGAAGGAGGCATGACAGATGGAGATTCCACAATCTTTCTAGGCAATTTATTCCAGTGTTTCACCACCCCGACAGGTAGGAAGTCACGGAGAAATACTTCTTTTTGTTTTTCTGTTCTTTTCATTTGGTGACCCCTTGTTCTTGTGGGAGGGGAACACGTCAATAACTCGGCCTTCTTCTCTTTCACCACACCTGTCAGGACTGAATTACTAGTATCTACACTGGTTGGGGGAGTTCTCCAGACAAACCAGGCAATTATGACCTGTTGTGACTTTCCATCCACGGGTAGAATGTAGAAACAGAAGTCCCGCTCCCAAAAGAAGGCTAATTAGCATGCAAAGTTTTCGGGACATGGGGCTCCCAAGACAATGAACCAGAGACCCCAGGGAAAAAACATCTTCCCTGACGTAGAGAACAGTTTTTGGGTAAGTTTGCCGTACGTTTTAGGGTGTAGAACAGGCGCCGTGTTTTTAAATTTGGAATTCACTTGCCTCCACCTGTCTTCATTTACAACCCCTTCCATCCTGCAGCTTGCACTTCACAAAATCACTGTTCGCTACTATCAAGGGCGAATAATTGTTCCCGCGGGGAGCCATCAGTGGCACCTAGCTCTTTTTTGAACCCTGTTAAGTCCTGGCCTTCACCGCATCCTCTGGCGAGGAGTTCCACAGGTTGACTCTGTGCTGAATGAAGAAAAACTGCCTTTGGCAAATGAAGTTAATGGGTAGCAGGTTTAAAACTAATAAAAGAAAGTTCTTCTTCACACAGCGTGTAGTCAACCTGTGGAACTCCTTGCCAGAGGAGGCTGTGAAGGCTAGGACTATAACAGAGTTTAAAGAGAAGCTAGATAAATTCATGGAGGTTAGGTCCATAAAAGGTTGTTAGCCAGGGTGTAGGAATGGTGTCCTTGGCCTCTGTTTGTCAGAGGCTGGAGAAGGTTGGCAGGAGACAAATTGCTTGATCATTGTCTTCGGTCCACCCCTCTGGGGCACTTGGCGCTGGCCACTGTCGGCAGACAGGCTACTGGGCTGGATGGACCTTTGGTCTGACCCAGTACGGCCGTTCTTATGTTCTTATGTTTTAAACCTGCTGCCTATTCATTTCATTTGTGTACATTCCTTCTAGCATTGCAAAAGGGGGCTTAGCCAAATAATTCATTTGGACTTCTGACCCACATTTGAAAAGTGATTTCCCTAGAAGCTGGGCCCCGAACTGCATTTTCCTCGGCGCTGAAGAGGTTCAACGTCAGGATGGCTCTCTGGGGGGTGATCTCTGCTCTGGGTCATAGCTGGGGGGGACCTGGAAATCTGGTGAGAAGCCCCCGAGAGCAAAGAAGCGAATTTACAGACAGCAAAGGAACCTTTCGGCTTAGCAGCTTGCTGCTTTGCTTTGGCATCGTCTCCCAAAAGCCGCCGGTGCTGAAATGCCCTTGGACTTTCCAGACGCTGCAGATGGTGTTTTCAGAACTCAAAAAGTGCTGCAACCAACACAGTGGGATTCGACATTAGACCTTGCCTAACAGATAAAGAGGAACGGAGCGGAGAATTAAAAATAAGAACGGCCAGACTGAATCAGATCAACGCTCCGTCGAACCCAGTATCCTGTCTGCCAACAGTGGCCAATGCCAGATGCCCCAGAGGGAGGGAACACAACAGGTAATCCTCACGTGATCCCTCCTTTGTCACTGACCTTCAGAGAAACACAGGCTACAGATACCGTTCCTACCCATCCTGGCAAAGAACCACTGATGGACCTAACCTCCATTAATCGATCTAGCCCTTTTTTGAACCCTGTTCAAGTCCTAGCCTTCACTGCATCCTCCGGCGAGGAGTTCCACAGGTTGTGTGCTGAGTGAAGAAAAACGTCCTTTGGCTTGTTTTAAACCTGCTGCCTATTCATTTCACTGGGTGACCCTTAGTTCTTTTATTGGGGGAATAAGTAAATAAATTTTCCGTATTCACTTTTTCCACACCAGTCATGGTTTTATAGACCTCTATCCTATCCCCCCTTAGTCTCCTCTTTTCTAAGTGGAAAAGTCCAAGCCTTTTTAATCTCTCTTCGTATGGGACCCGTTCCAAACCTCGAATCATTTTTGTTGCCCTTTTCTGAACCTTTTCCAATGCCAAGAGAGCATTTTGGAGATGAGGAGAGCACATCTGTACACAGTATTCAAGATGTGGGCATCCCATGCTTTTATACAGAGGCAATGAGATATTTTCTGTCTTATTCTTGATCCCTTTTTTAATGACTCCTAACATTCTGTTTGCTTTTTTGGTGGCCGCTGCCCACAGAGGGGATGTTTTCAGAGAACGATCCACAATGACTCCAAGATCTTTCTCTTGAGTAGCTGTAGCCAAATTAGTTCCCATCCTATTGTATGTATAGTTGGGATTATTTTTTCCAATGTGCATTAATTTGCATTTATCAACATCAAATTTCATTTGCTATTTCATTTCATTTCATTTGCCAGAGACCATGAGTTGATCACATTTATAATGTACAAGTAGAATAAATCCAGAAATCCAGGCCACTAATAATCTAATCTAATCTAATCCAATCTAATCTAATCTTATTAATCAATATTTCTCTCTCTTTCTCTCTCTCTCTCTCTATATATATATAACATGAACCAAATCAACAGGGAGGAAAAATAGAATAAGAAAAGTGACCATTGAGAATTGTTTAAAACACTTCACTAAATGCTCCAAAAGCCACAATCCCAATGTGGAAAAAGAAGGCAACATTAGCTGAAACAAATACACCTGTTTTAGGGGGGATGTGAAGGCAGCAATAAACAAAAAAGAAAACAACCTAGAATAAATGGAAGAAAAGGGAAGTTGAGAGTAATGAATATAAATCAGAAGTTAGGGATTGTAGGAAACTGATAAGGGAAGCCAAGGGGCACAAGGAGAACTCTGCAGCCAGAAAAGTTATGGACAATAAGATTGGGGAGGAGGATATATTAGGAACACACAGAATCCTGTTGATGACACTGTTCAATATTAGATGGAAATAGAATTAGGTGTTCAATATATATTGCAGTTCCTTTTTTGGGCGGGGGGAAACAGATGATACTGTCTCATAGGGTATGTCTACACTGCAGAGTTTTTTCAGAAAACTGGCCGATTTTCTGAAAAAACTTCACTTACATCCACACTGCAATCAAAAAAGAAAAAAAAATCGAAAGAACAGAGGGGTGTTTCTGACTTCGGTAAACCTCTTTCTACGAGGAAGAAACCTTTCAGCCATTGTAATCCCATCTTAAATACGAGATAGTGTCCGTTCAGTGTGGACGCTATCTTTCAAAAAAGCACATCGCTTTTTCGATGAACTTTTGCTATGTAGACGCTCTCTTTCGGAAGAAGTTTTTTCCGAAGCTCTCTTCCGGAAAAGCTACTTGCGAAAGACACCTGCGGGGTAGACATAGCCATAATATGGTGATAATAACACTCCTTCCATATCACTAGTCTCTCTGGGAGATGTTAAAAAGAAGTTACTAAAGACCGTTTCAAAGTCCAAAGGCTCAGATAACCTTAACATTTCCCCAAGCTGCCCTCTGCTCCGCAGACCCCTTGGCCCCGCCACCAGCCCACGAATTTTGTGGCAAGCACCAATGTAAAGATGAAGCGTCTCACACGCGGATTCCTGCGCATCGCAAAGTGCGTTCCGCTCAGGGATGGAAAACGTGCAAGGGAACCCTGGAGAAGTTGCAACGGAGACTTTTCGAAGAAGCGGGCAAAGACCTCGCTGGATCGTTCATGTTGATTTTTCAGGCTGGCTCGAAGCGCTGGAGACGGTCCAGATGCCTGGATGAAAGCGAACGTGCCAATTTCTAAAACGAGTCCGTGGGATACCGGCGTCAACGTGAGCATCAAGCTATCGGCTATCGGATAACGCACTCGATAAAGAATGAACTAAAAGGGTAATTAACGCAAATCAATGTGGGAGTATGGAAAATGGATCCTGTCAAGCTAACGATGTCTTATGCTGATGAGATTCAGCGGATAAAGACAATAGCGTCGCCATAACATACGCAGACTTCTGCAAAGCATTAGAGTTGGCGCCGTGTGACATTCTGAATAAAAAAAACGTTGAATGCTATCAAAATAAAGGGATTAGAAACTGGTTAACTCGTCTCAGAATCTAACTGTGAACAGGAAAGCAACAGCAAATGCATCTGTTGCCAGTGGCAGTCCACAAAGACCTGTTCTATGCTATTTAACGTGTTTATCGATGACTGGGAAGGAAACAAAACATTAAGTCTTACTAATCAAGTTCACAGGCAACACACAAAAATGGGGCCGTGGTATATGGAGACGAGGGCAAGTCATTGATCCTGGGTGATCCAGAACATTTAGTAAATGGGGGGCCCACAATTCAAGAAGGATGTTGATAAATTGGACAGGAGTCCAAGAAGAGCCCAGGAATGATCAGGGCATCAGACGACCTGTCTTATAGTGATAGACTGGAATAATTCAGTCTGTTTAGCAGCTGCTTAACAAAGGTTAAGGTTAAAGTTAAGGTTAAGGTTAGGTTTAAGATTAGGGTTCAATTCAAGGTTAAGGTTAAAGTTAAGGTTAGGGTTAAATTCAAGGTTAAAGTTAAAGTTAGATTTACATTTAGGGCTAAATTTAAGGTTAAGGTTGGGTTAGGACTAGGGTTAAGGTTAAAGTTAAGGTTAAGGTTAAAGTTAAATTTAAGGTTAAGATTAAAGTTAAAGTTAAGGTTAGGTTTAAGTTTAGGGTTAAATTTAAAGTTAAGGTTAAGATTAAAGTTAAGGTTAAAGTTAGGTTTAAGGTTAGGGTTACATTTAAGGTTAAGGTTAAAGTTAAAATTAAAGTGAAAGTTAAGGGTAGGGTTAGGATTAGGATTAGAGTTACGGTTAAAGTTAAGATTAGGTTTAAGGTTAGGGTTAAATTTAAGGTTAAGGTTAGGGTTAGGATTAGCGTTAAAGTTAAAATTAAAGTTAAGGTTAAGATTAAAGTTAAGGTTAGGTTTAAATTTAAGGTTAAGGTTAAAGTTAAAGTTAAGGTTAGGTTTAAGGTTAGGGTTAAATTTAAGGTTAAGGTTAGGGTTAGGATTAGGATTAGCGTTAAAGTTAAATTTAAAATTAAAGTTAAGGTTAAGATTAAAGTTAAGATTAGGTTTAAATGTAAGGTTAAGGTTAAAGTTAAAGTTAAGGTTAGGTTTAAGGTTAGGGTTAAATTTAAGGTTAAGGTTAGGGTTAGGATTAGGATTAGCGTTAAAGTTAAATTTAAAATTAAAGTTAAGGTTAAGATTAAAGTTAAGATTAGGTTTAAATGTAAGGTTAAGGTTAAAGTTAAAGTTAAGGTTAGGTTTAAGGTTAGGGTTAAATTTAAGGTTAAGGTTAGGGTTAGGATTAGGATTAGCGTTAAAGTTAAATTTAAAATTAAAGTTAAGGTTAAGATTAAAGTTAAGATTAGGTTTAAATGTAAGGTTAAGGTTAAAGTTAAAGTTAAGGTTAGGTTTAAGGTTAGGGTTAAATTTAAGGTTAAGGTTAGGGTTAGGATTAGGATTAGCGTTAAAGTTAAATTTAAAATTAAAGTTAAGGTTAAGATTAAAGTTAAGATTAGGTTTAAATGTAAGGTTAAGGTTAAAGTTAAAGTTAAGGTTAGGTTTAAGGTTAGGGTTAAGGTTAAGGTTAGGTTTAAGATTAGGGTTAAGTTTAAGGTTAAGGTTAAGGTTAGGGTTAGGATTAGAGTTCAGGTTAAGTTTAAAATTAAAGTTAAGGTTAAAATTAAGGTTAAGGTTAAGGTTAGGTGAGGTTTAAATTTAAGGTTAAGGTTAAAGTTAAAGTTAAGGTTAGGATTTGGGTTAAAGTTAAGTTTAAGATTAAGGTTAAAGTTAGGTTTACGGTTAAGGTTAAATTTAAGGTTAAGGTTAAGATTAAGGTTAAGGTTAAGGTTAAGACTTGGCTACTGTCTGCAAGTAGTTTCATGGGGACCACATATTTACTTATAAGATCTTCAGTTTACCAGAGGAAGGAATAACACAATCCAATAGCTGGGAGTGGAAGCCAGACAAATTCAGACTGAAAATGACACGTTTTTAGCAGCGAGAGTAATTAACTGGTGGAAAAAAATCCCTATTCCCTTTGTGCTCACCACTCATGGTTTTTGAGGCTTGGATCATCTCCCCTCTGAGTCATTTCTTTTCTGAACAGAACAATCCTGGTCTTTTTAATCTCTCCTTGTAAAGAAGTTGTTCCATGCCCCCTAATAATCTGCATTGCCCTTCACGGCATCTTTTCCAGCTCAAATATATCTTTTCGGAGAGGTCTCAGAAGGGTTGCCTCTGTAACTTCAAAAACCGCGAGTAAGTCCTGACGCACCTTAGAGACTAACCAAAAATATGCATATTGTATCCTGAGCTTTTGTGGGCAAAACCCACTTCTTCGGTGGGCTTCAGATGGGCTGGCTGTGAAAGTCCAGCTCTTCACAACTTCCTCTGGCGAGGAGTTCCACAGGTTGGCTGTGTGCTGCCAGGGCCCCAGGAGGCAGGCCACGAGGCAACAATGAAGCAAGAAGTAACGAACTAGGAGATAAACCTCCTCCCCTGCTCAGCCCCTCTACAACCCGCCCCAAGCGCCTGGCCGTGTCCAGCCATGTCACGTTTTCCTCGGCAGCTTCCCTCGCTGGTCAATTCCTGCCTCTCCGGCTTGTTAATTAAGGGGATTTGAATGCACCTTGTGATTGATTCATGCTGACTCTGCTCTGTCGTTCCAGGGGACAGTGCGGGGAATGAACAGTCACTTCATTAGCAGCCACGCTAATGAGGCCTGGGGAGATCTTCTCCGGAGACCCCGAGGTGACCGGCGTTGCCCTCCTCAACCACACCAGAGACGAGGCTGGGCTGACACGGCTGGAGTAGTTACCATGGCTCGAAAAAAACGCCCTGATCTCTGAGGAGGTAGGAAATGAACCTCGTTTCCTACTAAAGCATATCCTGGGGGCCTCTGGGTGTGCTTGGTTGCGTGGGAGGCCAGCATCCCCTCCCCAACCCTGCCCTGACACACTGAGTCTCCTTGCCCACAAAGGCACCTGCTGCTGTTCTCACGTCACGTGAAACTCCTGGTCTTTGCAACGTCCACTGGCAAGGAGTTCCACAGGTTGGCTGTGCACTGCCAGCACCCCAGGAGACAGGCCGCGAGGCAGCAATGAAGCAAGAGGTAACAAACTGGGAGATATTACTCCTCAGCCCTTCTTCAACCCTTCCCGAGCGCCTGGTCGCGGCAATATCATGAGGCAAGGAGTTCCACAGGTCAGCTACCCGTCGCCTTCATTGGCTTGAAATGCCTTGCCTCAATCATTCCCCCCAGGGGAGGCAGTGGCTGAAGGACACCTCAGGGTCTGCACCAAACCGAAGTCTTCCTTGCCTGCCATGGGGCTGTGAGGTGCTCAGTTTGGGCTCGGCCGCAGGTCGCCCACACCCTAGGGTGCCAGCCCCCCCCAGCCAGCCCCAGCTCCCAGGATGCACTGAGGCATTAATGAAGCCTCCTCCCAGAGCAGAGAGGCCCCGAGAGCGGCACAGGATGAACTTGAGGGCTGTGCTACTGACTCTAACCATTAGGCTGTGCCGCCCTGAGCCCGACGGCTGGTGCTACTGACTCTAACCATTAGGCTGTGCCGCCCTGAGCCCGACGGCTGGTGCTACTGACTCTAACCATTAGGCTGTGCCGCCCTGAGCCCGACGGCTGGTGCTACTGACTCTAACCATTAGGCTGTGCTGCCCTGAGCCCGACGGCTGGTGCTACTGACTCTAACCATTAGGCTGTGCCGCCCTGAGCCCGACGGCTGGTGCTACTGACTCTCACCATTAGGCAGTGCTTCCTTGAGCCCCAGGGCTGTGTTATAGACTGCGGCCATTGGGCCGCACTGCCTCAGGAGGGGGGCATACTTGGGACGAGACTGTGCAGCATGGGAAGGCAATGCCCGGGGGGCGAGGGGCAACAAGGAGGGGCTGTCAGCAGGGTGCAGCCTGTGGAGAAGAGGGATGGGTGGGGGGTGAGATGGTTTGGGGAACCTCAACCGCCCCCAGTAGACCCCTCCCCCCCACAGAAGGCAATTCTGGCTCTGGGGCACAGGGGAACCGCGCGGGGCCGGATGGACCCAAGGGGTCCGGCAGAGATGGGGATGCAGAGGGATGGGGGCAGGGGCAGGACCAATGTTCCCTCAAATCTTTTCCACCCGGGCTGGACTTTTTGTGACCAACGTGTGGAATAAATTTTGTTTCATGCGCTGGGCCAGGGCCAAATGTGCACCACCCAGGGGAAACACAACTCCAGTGGTGAGCGGTCTGCTCATCCGCTCCCAACAAAGTGTGGGGGGGAAGGAGGGGCAGCCCAGGCCCCACAGCTCGGTGGGACCAGCTGGGACGAGACCCAGGCCCCCAGCAACGGAGAGCCACCTGGGCGGTTTGCAGAATGATCCAGGCTCTTTCTGCGAGCTCAGAGGGGAACCCGACCCCCCCCCTCGTCCTCCAGCCCCCCGGCTCCTGGGCAGAGCCCGGCCTAAAGAGGGGCAGGCAGAGCCAGTCACTGCGGGGAGACGGCCCTGCCCCTGCAGGATACGCGGCCTGGGAGTTCATAGCACGGAAAGGTCCCATTCAGCTCCCCCCACCTGACCGCTGTGCCCCTACGCCCTTAACCCTACCCCTGACTGACCCCTGTGCCCCATGCCCTTAACCCTACCCCTAACTGACCCCTGTGCCCCATGCCCTTAACCCTACCCCTAACTGACCCCTGTGCCCCATGCCCTTAACCCTACCCCTAACTGACCCCTGTGCCCCTACGCCCTTAACCCTACCCCTGACTGACCCCTGTGCCCCATGCCCTTAACCCTACCCCTGACTGACCCCTGTGCCCCATGCCCTTAACCCTACCCCTAACTGACCCCTGTGCCCCTACGCCCTTAACCCTACCCCTGACTGACCCCTGTGCCCCATGCCCTTAACCCTACCCCTGACTGACCCCTGTGCCCCATGCCCTTAACCCTACCCCTAACTGACCCCTGTGCCCCATGCCCTTAACCCTACCCCTAACTGACCCCTGTGCCCCTACGCCCTTAACCCTACCCCTGACTGACCCCTGTGTCCCTATGCCCTTAACCCTAACCCTAACCCTACCCCGCCTGACCCCTGTGCCCCTATGCCCTTAACCCTAACCCTACCCCACCTGACCCCTGTGCCCCATGCCCTTAACCCTACCCCTAACTGACTCCTGTGCCCCTACGCCCTTAACCCTACCCCTGACTGACCCCTGTGCCCCATGCCCTTAACCCTACCCCTAACTGACCCCTGTGCCCCTACGCCCTTAACCCTACCCCTGACTGACCCCTGTGTCCCTATGCCCTTAACCCTAACCCTAACCCTACCCCGCCTGACCCCTGTGCCCCTACGCCCTTAACCCTACCCCTAACTGACCCCTGTGCCCCTACGCCCTTAACCCTAACCCTAACCCTACCCCGCCTGACCCCTGTGCCCCATGCCCTTAACCCTACCCCTAACTGACCCCTGTGTCCCTATGCCCTTAACCCTAACCCTAACCCTACCCCGCCTGACCCCTGTGCCCCATGCCCTTAACCCTACCCCTAACTGACCCCTGTGCCCCTACGCCCTTAACCCTACCTCTAACTGACCCCTGTGCCCCATGCCCTTAACCCTACCCCTAACTGACCCCTGTGCCCCTACGCCCTTAACCCTACCTCTAACTGACCCCTGTGCCCCATGCCCTTAACCCTACCCCTGACTGACCCCTGTGCCCCATGCCCTTAACCCTACCCCTGACTGACCCCTGTGCCCCATGCCCTTAACCCTACCCCTAACTGACCCCTGTGCCCCATGCCCTTAACCCTACCCCTAACTGACCCCTGTGCCCCTACGCCCTTAACCCTACCCCTGACTGACCCCTGTGTCCCTATGCCCTTAACCCTAACCCTAACCCTACCCCGCCTGACCCCTGTGCCCCTATGCCCTTAACCCTAACCCTACCCCAACTGACTCCTGTGCCCCATGCCCTTAACCCTAACCCTAACCCTACCCCACCTGACCCCTGTGCCCCATGCCCTTAACCCTACCCCTAACTGACTCCTGTGCCCCTACGCCCTTAACCCTACCCCTAACTGACCCCTGTGCCCCTACGCCCTTAACCCTACCCCTAACTGACCCCTGTGCCCCATGCCCTTATCCCTACCCCTGACCGACCCCTGTGCCCCATGCCCTTAACCCTACCTCTAACTGACCCCTGTTCCCCTACACCCTTAACCCTACCCTAACTGACCCCTGTGCCCCATGCCCTTAACCCTACCTCTAACTGACCCCTGTTCCCCTACGCCCTTAACCCTACCCCTAACTGACCCCTGTGCCCCTACGCCCTTAACCCTACCCCTAACTGACCCCTGTGCCCCTACGCCCTTAACCCTACCCCTAACTGACCCCTGTGCCCCATGCCCTTAACCCTACCTCTAACTGACCCCTGTTCCCCTACGCCCTTAACCCTACCCCTAACTGACCCCTGTTCCCCTACGCCCTTAACCCTACCCTAACTGACCCCTGTGCCCCATGCCCTTAACCCTAACCCTAACCCTACCCACCTGACCCCTGTGCCCCATGCCCTTAACCCTACCCCTAACTGACTCCTGTGCCCCTACGCCCTTAACCCTACCCCTAACTGACCCCTGTGCCCCTACGCCCTTAACCCTACCCCTAACTGACCCCTGTGCCCCATGCCCTTATCCCTACCCCTGACCGACCCCTGTGCCCCATGCCCTTAACCCTACCTCTAACTGACCCCTGTTCCCCTACACCCTTAACCCTACCCTAACTGACCCCTGTGCCCCATGCCCTTAACCCTACCTCTAACTGACCCCTGTTCCCCTACGCCCTTAACCCTACCCCTAACTGACCCCTGTGCCCCTACGCCCTTAACCCTACCCCTAACTGACCCCTGTGCCCCTACGCCCTTAACCCTACCCCTAACTGACCCCTGTGCCCCATGCCCTTAACCCTACCTCTAACTGACCCCTGTTCCCCTACGCCCTTAACCCTACCCCTAACTGACCCCTGTTCCCCTACGCCCTTAACCCTACCCTAACTGACCCCTGTGCCCCATGCCCTTAACCCTACCCCTAACTGACCCCTGTGCCCCATGCCCTTAACCCTACCCCTAACTGACCCCTGTTCCCCTACGCCCTTAACCCTACCCCTAACTGACCCCTGTGCCCCATGCCCTTAACCCTACCCCTAACTGACCCCTGTGCCCCATGCCCTTAACCCTACCCCTAACTGACCCCTGTGCCCCATGCCCTTAACGCTAACCCTAACCCTACCCCACCTGACCCTGTGCCCCATGCCCTTATCCCTACCCCTGACTGACCCCTGTGCCCCTATGCCCTTAACCCTAACCCTACCCCTAACTGACCCCTGTGCCCCATGCCCTCAACCCTAACCCTAACCCTACCCCCACCTGACCCTGTGCCCCTGCACCCTTAACCCTAACCCTAACCCTACCCTGCCTGACCCCTGTGCCCCTATGCCCTTAACCCTAACCCTAACCCTACCCCGCCTGACCCCTGTGCCCCTATGCCCTTAACCCTAACCCTACCCCGCCTGACCCCTGTGCCCCTATGCCCTTAACCCTAACCCTACCCCAACTGACTCCTGTGCCCCATGCCCTTAACCCTAACCCTAACCCTACCCCCCTGACCCCTGTGGCCCTATGCCCTTAACCCTAACCCTACCCCGCCTGACCCCTGTACCCCTATGCCCTTAACTCTAACCCTCCCCCAACTGACTCCTGTGCCCCATGCCCTTAACCCTAACCCTAACCCTACCCCACCTGACCCCTGTGCCCCTATAACCTTAACCCTTAACCCTAACCCTACCCCACCTGACTCCTGGGCCTCTATGCCCTTAACCCTTACCCTACCCCCACCTGACTCCTGTGCCCCTATGCCCCTATAGCCTTAACCCTTAACCCTAACCCTACCCCACCTGACTCCTGTGCCCCTATGCCCTTAACCCTAACCCTAACCCTACCCCACCTGTCTCCTGTGCCCCTATGCCCTTAACCCTAACCCTACCCCACCTGACTCTTGTGGCCCTATGTCCTTAACCCTAACCCTAACCCTAACCCTACCCCACCTGACTCTTGTGGCCCTATGCCCTTAACCCTAATCCTAATCCTACCCCCACCTGACCCCTGTGCCCCTATGCCCCTAACCCTAACCCTACCCCACCTGACTCCTGTGCCCCTATGCCCTTAACCCTAACCCTAACCCTACCCCCACCTGACACCTGTGCCCCTATGCCCTTAACCCTAACCCTAACCCTACCCCCACCTGACTCCTGTGTCCCTATGCCCTGAACCCTAACCCTACCCCCACCTGACCCCTGTGCCCCTATGCCCTTATCCCTAACCCTAACGCTACCCCCACCTGACCCCTGTGCCCCATGCCCTTAACCCTAACCCTAACCCTACCCCACCTGACTCCTGTGCCCCTATGCCCTTAACCCTAACCCTAACCCTACCCCCACCTGACACCTGTGCCCCTATGCCCTTAACCCTACCCCTACCCCACCTGACCCCTGTGCCCCTATGCCCTAAACCCTAACCCTACCCCACCTGACTCCTGGGCCTCTATGCCCTTAACCCTAACCCTAACCCTACCCCACCTGACCCCTGTGCCCCTATAACCTTAACCCTTAACCCTAACCCTACCCCACCTGACTCCTGGGCCTCTATGCCCTTAACCCTAACCCTAACCCTACCCCACCTGACCCCTGTGCCCCTATAGCCTTAACCCTTAACCCTAACCCTACCCTAAAGAAAAGTTATTCATTAGTTCCCATAATAGAAGAACTAGAGGACACCAAATGAAATGAATGGGTAGCAGGTTTAAAACCAATAAGCGAAAGTTCTTCTTCACACAGCGTGTAGTCAACCTGTGGAACTCCTTGCCAGAGGAGGCTGTGAAGGCTAGAACTATAACAGAGTTTAAAGAGAAACTAGATAAATTCATGGAGGTTAGGTCCATAAAAGGCTATTAGCCAGGGGGTAGGAATGGTGTTCCTGGCCTCTGTTTGTCAGAGGCTGGAGAGGGATGGCACGAGACAAATCGCTTGATCATTGTCTTCGGTCCACCGCTCCAGGGCACTTGGCGCTGGCCACTGTCGGCAGACAGGCTACTGGGCTGGATGGACCTTTGGTCTGACCCAGTACGGCCGTTCGTATGTTCTTATGTAAGCACGGGATATTTAAATCCCGGCATCATTTACAGTTTCGAATGCCTGCCTTTGCATCCCTCTCTCGAAAAAGGGGGCAAGTGTAGACATACCCTTGGTGAAGTCCAAGCAAGTGAAAATGGGCAGAGCCAAATGAACGCCACGTTGAATGGGAGAGGAAGACACAGCGCTAGGTCTAATGCCGTAAAACCTGCAGCAAACTTAACCCAAGACTCTTTCTCTTCCCGCCGAACCTCCAAGTCCAGGAAGATCTTTTTTCCCTGGGGGCTCTGGTTCGTTCTCTCTGGAATGCCATGTCCCTCCAATGGCCTGAATACTTTGCGACTTTTTTCGGGGCAGGAATGCTACATTCCGCCCACCCATGGAAAATTACAGCTGATCAGACCCTACTTGTTCCTGGCGGTGTGTGGGGGGGGTCACCTATCTTCCTAAGACCAACCACTGCTTCAACGGAAAGAGCAAAAGGAGCTGTTTACAGGCAGGTCCCCCGACATTGAGGGAAAGCGCCTGGATGGGTTTTATTTGCCCAGTGAAACGCATCTCCCATTCCACACTCCATAGCTCTAACTTTACGCGCGCCAACGATACCCACATGGAAAGGCAATGGACCAGTGTTTCTTAAACTTTTTCAGACCGAGGAACACCCAACAACAAGTTGTTTTTTTATGAGGAACACCAAGGATTTTTTGGGGCACAAAAAAAAAAGTAGCCTGCCCCTTTAATATTGAGCATAAAAAAAAAAGTCTCCTGCCCCTTTAATATTGAGCAAAAAAAAAAAGAAAAAAAAGGGTTGGGGGACAGTTATTGAGAATAAAAAAAAAAAGTCTCCTGCCCCTTTAATATTGAGCATAAAAAAAAAAAAAGTCTCCTGCCCCTTTAATATTGAGCAAAAAAAAAAGGGTCAGGGGAAAGTTATTGAGCAAAAATAAAAAAAAAAAGTCGCCTGCCCCTTTAAGGGCGGCCATTTTGAACTCTGTTCTCCGTGGCACACCTCCGACTGTGGACTACAGTTTAAGAAACACTGCAATAGACAGATCCAGCGGATTGTAACATGAAGACAGGCAGGTGACCTGCGGGATTTGGTCCAAAGCATCTTCGAATCAGGCACGTTTGTGTCCATCCGTCAATTTCATAAAACGTCAGGGAGGGGGGAACCGTCCCCTGGCTGTGAAAAGACCCCCCAATTCCTTCTGACATAACCACGCAGGGCCGCCCCGCGCTCAGATCTGCCCCCCATCTTGACGAGGTAATGAAAACCACACCAGTTTCAAACCGTTCCCCGAGACCGCCTCGCCAAACCGGTCCTTGTGATTTAACAGCTTCCAACCTCACCGTCCTCAGTCACTTTGACTTGTTCTCGAGGCGCGAACGACTCTATTCCCCCGCCAGCAAGCGGTGCGGCTTTGGGAGGAAAATGCCACCGCCAGATGGTTCTCAAAAAAAACAACACACACGCACAAAACCCCCTTTGTTCTCACCCGAAAAAGGAGAGAACCGATTCCTGCCACGGAGCGGCAGCCAGGAGAAAAGCCGCGGTGTTCAGAAAGGGCTGATTTCTTTCCGGAGGGGGAACTGCCTGCGCTGGATCAGTAATAAACAGCCGACATAACGGATCGGTGACCACGCCTCGTGTGGTTGTGCCGACCCACGCCGCAAAGACAAAGGAGAGGGGGGCTTTCCATCCATGGAGGCGTCCATGGGCTTCCCGTTCAGGAGCGGCGGGCGCGGAAAAAGCGTGGGGAAGACGCTCGAAGGCCAATCCCGGGAAGGGGAGGACTATCGCGTTTCAGCTCGCCGCGGGGACGGGAGGCGGGGAAGGGCGCGAAAAGGCCGGGAGGGGTGAAATAGCATGGAAACCCGCGGATCCAAAAAAAAAAAAAAAAGACAATCCACCGAAAACGGAGCGAGCGCTGGAAAGTGCGCAACGTTGGGAGCATTTCTGAGGGTCCTCCTTTCAGGGCCAAACAATTCTGCTTCCCTTCCCGGAGACACGGCATGGGTTTCTGCCGGCGGTGCACCCCGGCACGCGCCTTGGTGCGCCGCATAAAATTGATTCCACGCGTGGATGGAAGCAGATTGAGGGACCATTGGACGCCGCTCCTGAGAGCCAGTGGGGGGCATCCATGGATCTCCATTGTTAGCCCCCCATCAGCCAGATACAAGCCAAGGGAAAGACAGCCCCCCCACCCCGTCCGTGGCTCAAGGCCTGGACGTCCACCAGCCTTCGTCCCAACTTTCTACTTGCAGGAAACTGAACAGCCCTGCCCCCACCAGGTCCTTTCTCTGAGGACCTGCTTGCTCCATCTCCTCCTCCGTCCCTCACTTGTACTCCCCACGGCCTCGCTCCCGCACTGGTCTTTCCCGGGCAGGGATGAGGGCTCCGTGGGGCATGAGGGCTTGGGGAGCAGGAGTGGGCTGGGGGCTGCCCTGAGGGGTTCAGAGGGTGGGAGGGGTCTGAGCTGGGCAGGGGTTGGGGGGCGGGAAGAGGCGGAGGGTGTGGGATCTTGGTGGCACCTATCTCAGGCGGCTTCCAAGAAGCAGCAACGTGTTCTAGGCAGAGAGGAGGGACTTCCTCCCCCCCCCCCCCAAGGCTTCCATTGGCCAGGGTTCCCCAGCCAATGGGAGCAGCAGAGCCAGTGCTAGGGGGCAGTGCCTGCAGGAGGGGGTAGCTAGGAATGGTGAGACCCCCCCCAATAGACACGAACCAGCCCCCCCACAGAGTGGTGAGACTCCCCCAATAGACACGAACCAGCCCCCCCACAGAGTGGTGAGACTCCCCCAATAGACACGAACCAGCCCCCCCGCAGAGTGGTGAGACCCCCCCAATAGACACGAACCAGCCCCCCCGCAGAGTGGTGAGACCCCCAACAGAACCGAACCATCCCCCCCCAGAGTGGTGAGACCCCCCCAACAGACACGAACCAGCCCCCCCGCAGAGTGGTGAGACTCCCCCAATAGACACGAACCAGCCCCCCCGCAGAGTGGTGAGACCCCCCCAATAGACACGAACCAGCCCCCCCGCAGAGTGGTGAGACCCCCAACAGAACCGAACCATCCCCCCCCAGAGTGGTGAGACCCCCCCAACAGACACGAACCAGCCCCCCCGCAGAGTGGTGAGACCCCCCCAATAGACACAAACCAGCCCCCCCACAGAGTGGTGAGACCCCCCCAATAGACAAGAACCAGCCCCCCCGCAGAGTGGTGAGACCCCCAACAGACACGAACCAGCCCCCCCGAGTGGTGAGACCCCCCCAACAGACACGAACCAGCCCCCCTGCAGAGTGGTGAGACCCCCCCAACAGACACGAACCAGCCCCCCGCAGAGTGATGAGACCCCCCCATAGACACGAACCAGCCCCCCCGCAGAGTGGTGAGACCCCCCCATAGACACGAACCAGCCCCCCCCGAGTGGTGAGACCCCCCCAATAGACACGAACCAGCCCCCCCGCAGAGTGGTGAGACCCCCAACAGACACGAACCAGTCCCCCCCAGAGTGGTGAGACCCCCCCAATAGACACGAACCAGCCCCCCCGCAGAGTGGTGAGACCCCCCCAATAGACACGAACCAGCCCCCCCGCAGAGTGGTGAGACCCCCCCAATAGACACGAACCAGCCCCCCGCAGAGTGGTGAGACCCCACCACCCCCCCCAGTGAGACCCCCCCATAGACACGAACCAGCCCCCCCGCAGAGTGGTGAGACCCCCCAATAGACACGAACCAGCCCCCCCGCAGAGTGGTGAGACCCCCCCAATAGACACGAACCAGCCCCCCCGCAGAGTGGTGAGACCCCCAACAGACACGAACCAGCCCCCCCGCAGAGTGGTGAGACCCCCCCAACAGACACGAACCAGCCCCCCCAGAGTGGTGAGACCCCCCCAATAGACACGAACCAGCCCCCCCCAGAGTGGTGAGACCCCCCCAATAGACACGAACCAGCCCCCCCGCAGAGTGGTGAGACCCCCAACAGACACGAACCAGCCCCCCCCAGAGTGGTGAGACCCCCCCCAATAGACACGAACCAGCCCCCCGCAGAGTGGTGAGACCCCCCCAACTAGACACGAACCAGCCCCCCCCAGAGTGGTGAGACCCCCCCAATAGACACGAACCAGCCCCCCCGCAGAGTGGTGAGACCCCCCAATCAGACACGAACCAGCCCCCCCCGAGTGGTGAGACCCCCCCAATAGACACGAACCAGCCCCCCCGCAGAGTGGTGAGACCCCCCCAACAGACACGAACCAGCCCCCCCCAGAGTGGTGAGACCCCCCCAATAGACACGAACCAGCCCCCCCGCAGAGTGGTGAGACCCCCCCAACAGACACGAACCAGCCCCCCCGCAGAGTGGTGAGACCCCCCCCAATAGACATGAACCAGCCCCCCCGCAGAGTGGTGAGACCCCCAACAGACACGAACCAGCCCCCCCGAGTGGTGAGACCCCCCCATAGACACGAACCAGCCCCCCCGCAGAGTGGTGAGACCCCCAACAGACACGAACCAGCCCCCCTGCAGAGTGGTGAGACCCCCAACAGACACGAACCAGCCCCCCCGCAGAGTGGTGAGACCCCCAACAGACACGAACCAGCCCCCCTGCAGAGTGGTGAGACTCCCAACAGACACGAACCAGCCCCCCCCGAGTGGTGAGACCCCCCCAACAGACACGAACCAGCCCCCCCGCAGAGTGGTGAGACCCCCAACAGACACGAACCAGCCCCCCTGCAGAGTGGTGAGACCCCCAACAGACACGAACCAGCCCCCCCGCAGAGTGGTGAGACCCCCCCCCATAGACACGAACCAGCCCCCCTCAGAGTGGTGAGACCCCCAATAGACTCATACCAACCCCCCCCCCCACACACCAATCCCCACCCCCAGAGACATGACCCCCACTGAGAGGAAGGAGCAAACCAAGACCCACCCCTCCCCAGGCCTGCCCGAGGCTCCCGTATCTGTGCTAGTCCCAGATGTCCCCCCAGCTGCGAGGAGTTCCGCCTCCTCCCCTGCTTCCTGCCCCGCTGCCCCTCAGATGTGGAGGGAGGGGTCATTCTACAGAGAGCTGCCCCCCTCATCCATCCCGCCCCCCCATGCATCCTGATCTCCCATACCTGGACACCCCTACCTCGGCCTTCCATACTGGCACTCCACCCCACATCTCAACATCTGTCGCCTCTGACAAATGGGGATGAGGGACACCATCCCTACCCCTCCGGATGAAGGACCGATGGACCTAAGCGCCAGGAACGTATCCAGCTCTTGTTTGAACCCTGTTATGGTCTTCGCCACATCCTCCGGCAAGGAGTTCCACAGGTTAACGTGAAGACATTCCCATGCATGGCCATGTACAGCCACGCTCCTACGCCATCCCCTTCCCCCTGGTCACAGCCCAAATCCCGGCACCCCCTCCTGCCCCAGGTCACAACCCTGCCCCCCCTCCCCGCACCCTGGCTCCTCCTTTGGCATAACAAATTCCAAGAAGCGACTGTGCATCTCCACCCCTTTTTCCCTACAATATCTAAACCCACCACAGACCTTTTGGGGAGATAGCCACTGGGGGGAGACAGCCCCATTATCCCCAATGCCCAGGCCGGAGCATCTCAGGCACAGAGAGGCAAAGTGACATGACCAAGGTCACAACGAGTCAGTGGCAGAACCGAGATGCTGCCATAGGAGGCCCGACACAAGCAACCTGCACGTGGTCAGTGCGTCTGGCTAAGGTAGATGTCGGCTCCTGTCGGTGTAGGTTGTGTCCTGTCCAATACCTTCATCAACGATTTCGATACTGGCACAGAGAGGACGCTTATTAAGCTTGTGGATGATACCACGCTGGAATAGGAATTTCTGCACGCCGCGCACAGTTAACCTGTGGAACTCCTTCCCGGAGGATGCGCTGAAGACCTTAACAGGGCTCAAAAAAAGTTGCAAGCACTTTGGAGGCTAGGACCATGATTCAAAATGATCTGGACAAGCGTGGGAAATGCTTCACCGAGCTAAGCAGGGTGGCGTTGAATAAGGACAAAAGCACTTAGGGAGACACAATCAGTCTCACACACACAGAAGGGGAAGCGACTGTCTAGGAAGGAGTCCGGCAGAAAGGGATCGAGGGGTCAGAGTGGACCACAAGCTAAATATGAGTCCACGATGTGATGCTGTTGAAAAAAAAAAACCCACCATGATTCTGGGTTGGATTCACAGGAGTGTGGTGAGCAAGACACGAGAAGTCGTTCTTCCGCTCTGCTCTGCGCTGGTTAGGCCTCCGTTGGAGTTCTGTGGCCAGTTCTGGGCCCCGTGTTTCAAGAAAGTCGTGGAGAAATGGGAGAAGGTGCAGAGAAGAGCAACCAACACAATGAACTGTCTAGAAGACACGAGGAATGAGGGAAGATTGAAAGAACTGGGCTTGTTTGGTTTAGAAAAGAGAAGACCAAGAGAGGACAGGATAGCACTTTTCAAGTATCGAAAAGGGGGTTACAAGGAGGAGGGAGACAAACGGTTCTCCTTGAACCTCTGAGGACAGGACAAGAAGCAACGGGCTTAAATTGCAGCAAGGGAGGTTTAGGTTGGACATGAGGAAAAACTTCCTGTCCAGATGGTGAAACATTGGAATAAATTGCCAAGGGAGGTGGTGGAATCTCCAACCAGGGAGATATTGAAGAGCAGGTTGGATAGACATCTACCAGGGATGGTCTAGATGGGGCTTGGTCCTGCCGGGAGGGCAGAGGACTGGACCTGATGACTTCTTCAGGTCCCTTCCAGTTCTATGATTCCATGGACATCTACCAGGGATGGTCTAGATGGGGCTTGGTCCTGCCGGGAGGGCAGAGGACTGGACCTGATGACTTCTTCAGGTCCCTTCCAGTTCTATGATTCCATGGACATCTACCAGGGATGGTCTAGATGGGCTTTGGTCCTGCCGGGAGGGCAGGGGACTGGACTTGGTGACCTCCCAAGGTTTCTTCCAGTTCTACTGTTCTGTGATTCTGTAGACATCTACCAAGGATGGTCTAGATGGTGTTTGGTCCTGCCAGGAGGGCAGGGGACTGGACTTGGTGACCTCCCAAGGTTTCTTCCAGTTCTACTGTTCTGTGATTCTGTAGACATCTACCAAGGATGGTCTAGATGGTGTTTGGTCCTGCCAGGAGGGCAGGGGACTGGACTTGGTGACTTCCCAAGGTTTCTTCCAGTTCTACTATTCTGTGATTCTGTAGACATCTACCAGGGATGGTCTAGATGGTGTTTGGTCCTGCCAGGAGGGCAGGGGACTGGACTTGGTGACCTCCCAAGGTTTCTTCCAGTTCTACTATTCTGTGATTCTGTAGACATCTACCAGGGATGGTCTAGATGGTGTTTGGTCCTGCCAGGAGGGCAGGGGACTGGACTTGGTGACCTCCCAAGGTTTCTTCCAGTTCTACTGTTCTGTGATTCTGTAGACATCTACCAGGGATGGTCTAGATGGTGTTTGGTCCTGCCAGGAGGGCAGGGGACTGGACTTGGTGACCTCCCAAGGTTTCTTCCAGTTCTACTGTTCTGTGATTCTGTAGACATCTACCAAGGATGGTCTAGATGGTGTTTGGTCCTGCCGGGAGGGCAGGGGACTGGACTTGATGCCCTCTCGAGGTCCCTTCCAGTTCTAGTGTCCTCTGATTCTTTAGACATCTACCAGGGATGGTCCAGACAGTGCTTGGTCCTGCCGGGAGGGCAGGGGACTGGACCTGATGACCTCTCGAGGTTTCTTCTAGTTCTAGGATTCTGTGATTCCATAGACATCTACCAGGGATGGTCTAGATCATAGGTTCCCAAACTGGGGGCCACGCCCTCCCGGGGGGGGGCATGAAGAAATTCCAGGGGGGGCACGAGGCGACCCAGGCCCCCCCTTGTCAACAACTTTTCCCCTGGAGTACCGGCATCTTTTTTTTTACACTGGTCCCAGGAATTAAAGGCCCCCTCCCACAAGAAAGAGTCCGATCCGTCCAGTAAAAAAATTCAGAAAATACCATGTGAAATGTCTGGTATTTTCTGTTTTTCCTCGCTCAGGCGTCCGCTTGGGCTGGCTGGGGCGGGGGGGTAGGATGGAGCATCCTGGGCAGACTTCAAAATGGCCACCTTAAAAGGGGAATGCCTGCTCTGCTCTTAAAAGAGCAACCTTTTTTTTTTTTTGGTCAACAACTTTTCCCCTGGAGTACCAGCACCTTTTTTTTTTTTTACACGAATCCCAGGAATTAAAGGGAGGGGTGTGTGTGTGAGGGTTTCTCAAAAATCAAAAAGGGGGTGTGATACGAAAAGTTTGGGATCCACTGGTCTAGATGGTCTTGGTCCTGCCGGGAGGGCAGGGGACAGGACTTGATGACCTCGCAAGGTCCCTTCCAGTTGTTGGATTCTGATACATGAATGCGGCCGTTCAAACCCGTCGTACAATTCCCAGGGCTCACGGTACGGTCCTGCTGATTTTCGAGCACTGCAGGGCTGGGCCTCCCGGATCAATCGGCTCCTTCGGAAACATCAAAGGATGCGTTTGGCTCCTGGCTTTTTAATGACGGCGACAGAAAGCATCTCACACCCAGGGGGCAGCAGGCGCAGCTAATGAAGCTGACTCCATGGTTTCTCCCTTGGCTCGGCGGGGCCATGCGGCTCGTGCTGTTGAAACGGAGCTGCCCAGGGAGGGGCTGGCTGCAAACGGCAGGCGTTAATCTTCTCCAAGGTGCACCGCTCACTGCTTCCACTCAGCAGTTTTGGCCGAGGGAATCCTCGAACTGGAAGGGACCTCGAGAGGTTGTCAAGTCCAGTCCCCTGCCCTCCCAGCAGGACCAAGCCCCATCTAGACCATCCCTGACAAGGAAGGAAGGAAGGAAGGAAGGAAAGAGGAGGAGGGAGGAAGAGGAAGGAAGGAAGGAACTGGAAGGGACCTCAAGAGGTCATCAAGTCCAGTCCCCTGCCCTCATGGCAGGACCAAGCACCATCTAGACCATCCCTGGTAGATGTCTACAAAATTATAGAACATTAGAACGGGAAGGGACCTTGAGAGGTCATCAAGTCCAGTCCCCTGACCTCATTGCAGGACTAAGCCCCATCTAGACCATCCCTGGTAGATGTCTATAGAATCATAGAGTCCTAGAACTGGAAGGGACCTTGAGAGGTCGTCGAGTCCAGTCCCTTGCCCTCACGGCAGGACCAAGCAACATCAAGACCGTCCCTGATAGATGTCTACAGAATCATAGAACACGAGAACCAGAAGGGACCTCAAGACGTCATCCAGTCCAGTCCCCTGCCCTCATTGCAGGACTAAGCCCCATCTAGACCATCCCTGGTAGATGTCTATAGAATCACAGAATCATAGGACACTAAAACCGGAAGGGACCTCAAGAGGTCATCAAGTCCAGTCCCCTGCCCTGTCGGCATGACCCATCACCATCTAGACCATCCTTGGTCGATGTCTATCCAACCATCCCTTCAATATCTCCAGCAATGGAGATTCCACCGCTTTCCTCGGCAATTTATCCCACCCAGACCCGTACGAAGTTTTTCCAACCTCCATCTCCCTGGCTGCAGTTTAAGCCCGTTGTTTCTTGTCCAATCCCCAGAGGACAACTTTTCTCCCTCCTCCTCAGAACACCCTTTTCGGTACTTGGAATCCGCTACCATGTCCCCTCTCCACCGTCTCTTTTCCAAATGCAACAAGCCCAGTTCTTGCAGTCTTCCCTCCCCAGTCACATTTGCTCGACCTTTCATCAGAAGCGGAGCAAGAAACCAGCCTCCAGCCCAGAACAGCCACCGCCAGCCGCTCCGGCCTACGGCACACGGGGAGGGGGGCGTGGAAGAACAAGAACTCACATTCTGCCGTGTCTGCTTACAGACCACGTCATGTATGGTGCCCGCCAGGAACACATAGAAACGCTTCTTTCTAACGGGCTGCGCACACACAAAGAACAAACGCTGGCAGTTTCTGGACACAGACCCGTTCTACCAATGGTTCTGCAGATCTGCCCAACAGACAGATCTTCTTCCCGGCCTCCCACACCCCTTGCGCCAACCATCGTGACGAGGCCAAGCGAGCTCGGAGCAGGGCGGAGGGAATTGAGGGCCAAGCGGGAAGACAGGGCCGGCCGAACTCGCGAGAGTCCCCGTGACTTTTGGTCTCCCCAGCTGGTTTCTAGCGCCGCCTTTTCTTCGGGAGGTAAACGTCACAGGAGCAGGGACTTCCAGGGGTGGAAGAGACCTGAAGCGGCCATCTAGTCAACCCCCTACCCAAAGCCCACCCCAATTCAATCCTCCCAGCTAAGCTGGGACTTCAAAATCTCTTGGGATGGAGATCCAGGGCTTCCTAGATCTCCTGCCCCAAGGGACACGTTCACTGGGTGCCGGCCCACTGAGGACTCTGGATTTCTACCCCTAAAGGGAGGGGGTATGGAGAAGGTTTGGTGGGACCCCAGGGGGCCCAGCAACGGTTTGGCTGCGTTTCCAGCTTAGAAGGCATCTCGGGGCCCCCTGGCCGATTCTGGAGGACATATCCTTCGAGCATGCTCCTGGCACAGGCGGCTTTCCCGAGGTCCTGGCTTTTCCCATGTCACGCTGGGGGCTGTCCCTGCGGCACGGCGGTTCCCACGCCAGTCGGGCCAGGACGCCGGGGCAGGAAGACAGCCAACGTCACGGGGGTCCGTTCCCCTTGAAGGAGCGCCCTGCACCAGGCGGGAACGGGGACATTCAGAGCCCCGGCCAAAGCCAGTGGCTCCCCCACAAAACACACAAAGCTAGAGCCAAGTCCAGACTCTCCAAGGAAGTGGGGGGCGGGGGGGTGTGGAAATGCGGGCGTGGCCAAAAAAAACCTGCCGTCGTACCCGACACCGGGGCCGCTCCCGGAAAGCAGGAAGCCCACAGAGACAGGCGATCTGTCTCCCGCAGCCTGGACAACACGGTATCTACCACTGGGGGGATGTGCTTTTCTTCCCTCTCCGTACCCCGGGGAAAGACTTCCCAGCTTTCCAAGTTTTCCCGCAAGGAAACGAACCATCCTAAGCCACCCACCGGACGCCGTCTGCCCCGCCAGCGCCATGCCCAGGGCCGGGTACCCCCACCGCTCGGCGGGGGCTGTCAGAGCCGAGGGACGGGCACAATTCTCGCGGCAAGGAGGCGCCGTGTGCCTGCAACTGCCCCCCAGGGGGTTCCCGAAAGGCCGGCCGCGCTGGATGCAGATTGCACACACAGCTTCCCCCCCCCCCCCCCCAGCCTCTCCGGATTCAAGTCCTCACCTACGCACCATCATTCGCTCTCAGCCCACTGGAGCCGGAATCGAGAGACCTGGTGGGCTAATGGGCAGGAGACACTGGAGGCCAGAAGACCAATTTGTTAATGATGGCTTCGCTTGGCGCTCCCCCCAGAATCCTCCCGGCTCTTTCTCCCGGCCCCACACGGTCACTCCGGGTTCTTCCTGCCCCTCTCCCAAGCAGTGCGGAACCTCCAGCCCCCCTGGCTTGCCTGGATCCGGCCCCCCCAGGGGCTCCCCTCCACACTGGGGGTGCACCCCCAATCCACTACCCCCCCAGATTCTGATGTGGGGAGGGTCTTTCTGCTTCGCAGTCCGTGGGAGATTTTTTGGGGGGGATGGGGGTGGATTTTTCCCAGGGGTCCGCGGCCCCCCCCACCCCAAAAAGTTCCCCCCCTCCCCTGCCCCAGCCCCTTAAGAAGCTGCCAACTTTGCCAAGTCAGGAGAACTTGCCTTGTGGATTTGCCTTTGTTCCCCACTTCTCCCTTCGGGGGAGGCAGAGACCGGCTCAGACCCCTCCCTCCCGGACCCCCCTACCCAGGGTCGCTGCCTTGGGCGATACACCTGCCCCCCTCCGCGTCCTTTCGGGGGGAGGGGGAGAGACCCAGCTGGGATGGCGGAACCCCTTTGTTCGGGAGAGGGGATGGACCAGCGACTCCAGGTTCCCCCGGGAGAGGGGGGCGCGCACGGGGGCCGCTTCCCCCAGCAGCCTCCTTCCCCCCTCCAGCCCCCCCCCTCCCAGGCGCTGCGGGGTGGAATCCGGATCCGTTCACACCGGCGCTCAGACTCCAAAGCGCCCAGCCGGGGGTGCAAACCGCCCCCCCCTTCTTTGGGGAAAACAAGGACCCCCCCTCCTGCCCCCCCCACCCAAGGAACGGCTCTCCCTCCCCTTCTGCAGCGCAGCCCCAGTGTCCCGGCAGGGGAGGGGGGCAGGCGGACGCCTTGCAAGCGAACCGGGGCGGTCCAGGCGCAGCCCCCGGGGGGGGTCCCCGTGGAGAGGTGGAAAGGGGGGGGGACCTACCTTCCGCGATCGCCCTCTTCATCTTAGGGGTCTGGCAGGCTCGCCTCGGCAGGCAAGGGGGGGCGGGCGGGCTCAGGTCCTTTCCGCCTGCGAAGTTCAGCCCGGGCGCGGCGGGGGAACTAGCCGCCCAGGGGCCGGAGCGCGCATCCAGGCGCCGGCTCCCCGCCCAGGGCGCACGGCGAGGGCGCACGGCTGGGGCGCGCACGGGTCCAGGCGGGAGCCGGGAGGGGAAAGGCGGGCGGGCTGCGGCGCGCTGAATGTTTTATGGGATCATGTGGTTTGACGTGGAGGAAGCAGCCGGGCTCGGATTTCCTGGCTGGAGAGGGGGGACAGGGCGGGGCCGAGCCGGCGGGGGGGCGCACGGGGATGGAGAGGGCACGGGGAGGCGCGGGACGGGGAGGTAATGCCCGGGGGCGGGGCAGGCAGGGCGGGGCTGAAAGGGGGCTGGCTGGGGGCGTCCGGGGTTCCCCCAGCCCGCCTGCTGCCCCCCCCCCCGTCCCTGTGGTCGACCCATCCCCTTCCCCCTTGAGGACAGCGGTGCCGGAACCGTCAGCGGACCCCGGAGCAAGTGCCGAGCTGGTCTCCTTTGCTGGAGTCCTCCCGCCCGTGTCCGTAGCCCTCCTGCCTCTGGCCCAAGGGCCGGCCCGGTGTTCCTACAATGAAAGAATTGCTAGGACAGAAGTGGGGAGCCTGCAGCCCTGGGGCCGAATATGGCCTGGGGCTGGATTTGGGGATGCAGTCCAGGGGCCAGATTTGGCCCTGGGGTTGAATGTGGCCTGGGGCCGGATTTGGCCCTGGGGTTGAATATGGCCTGGGGCCGGATTTGGCCCTGGGGCCGGATGCAGCTTAGGGGCAGGATTTGGCCCTGGGGTCGAATATGGCCCTGAGGCCGGATTTGGACCTGGGGCCAGATTTGGCCCTGGAGCCGGTTGCGGCCCAGGGGCCGGATTTGGCTCTGGGGTCGAATATGGCCTGGGGCCGGATTTGGGGATGCAGTCCAGGGGCCAGATTTGGCCCTTGGGTTGAATGTGGCCTGGGGCCGGATTTGGCCCGGGGGTTGAATATGGCCCTGGGGCTGGTTGCAGCCCAGGGGCTGGATTTGGCCCTGGGGTCGAATATGGCCTGGGGCTGGATTTGGCCCTGGGGCCGGATGCAGCCTAGGGGCCGGATTTGGCCCTGGGGTCGAATATGGCCTGGGGCTGGATTTGGCCCTGGGGCCGGATGCAGCCTAGGGGCCGGATTTGGCCCTGGGGTTGAATATGGCCTGGGGCTGGATTTGGCCCTGGGGCGGGATGCAGCCTAGGGGCCGGATTTGGCCCTGGGATCGAATATGGCCCTGGGGCCGGATTTGGCCCTGGGGTTGAATATGGCCCTGGGGCTGGTTGCGGCCCAGGGGCTGGATTTGGCCCTGGGGTCGAATATGGCCTGGGGCCGGATTTGGCCCTGGGGCCGGATGCAGCCTAGGGGCCGGATTTGGCCCTGGGGTCGAATATGGCCTGGGGCCGGATTTGGCCCTGGGGCCGGATGCAGCCTAGGGGCCGGATTTGGCCCTGGGGTCGAATATGGCCTGGGGCCGGATTTGGCCCTGGGGCCGGATGCAGCCTAGGGGCCGGATTTGGCCCTGGGGTCGAATATGGCCCTGGGGCCGGATTTGGCCCTGGGGTTGAATATGGCCTGGGGCCGAATTTGGCCCTGGGGTTGAATATGGCCTGGGGCCGAATTTGGCCCTGCAGCCAAATATGGCCCTGGGGTTGGATATGGCCCTGGGGCCAGATTTGGCCCTGGGGCCGGATGCAGCCCAGGGGTCAGATTTGGCCCTGGGGTCGAATATGGCCGTGGGGCCAATTTGGCCCTGGGGCCAGATGCAGCCCCTGGATTGCCTGGATCCACGGGGCTGGAGCACCTCAAATCTACTAGCCCGCCCCCTCCTCCCGGCGCTGGTGTGGCCAGGGAATCGGGGGGGGGGGGAATGAAGCCCACCCCTGCAACTCAGCCAGGACTTAGTCAAGCCCTTGGCTCAGGGACAGTACGAAGGAACCTGATAGCTGGTCGCCCACCCTACGAGCCCCCGGAGACATCTGAGAACACAGCACCTGATGCGGACTCCCCTCCCCCATAGCTTTGCGACGCCAATCCGGGAGGCAGTGTTCCAGCCTGGACGGGAAACTCCCGAAGAATCACGACACCCTAAAGTTGGAAGGGACCTCGTGACCGGCGGGGCCAACCCCAAAGCAGGACCAACCCCGACTCAATCATCCCATCCAGGGCTTGGTCAAGCTGGGCCTTCAAACCTCTAGGGATGGAGATTCCACCCTCTGGAGTGGCAGCGGAGAAGGTCAAGGTTGGAGCTGAGGACCAGCGATGTCCCGAGGAAGACCTGGAACGGGTTCCCTAAGGTGGTGGCATCTCCATCTCTAAAGGTTTTGAAGTCCCGGCTTGACCAAGCCCTGGCTGGGCTGAGTTAAGGTGACGGGCGGGGAAATGGGCCGTTGGGGCCGAAACGGGGCTACCACCATGCCCAACAGCATGACGGTTGTTGCCATGGAAATATCTCCCTAGCAACGGGAACCATGACAACACCGTGGCCTCTCCATCCCTAGAGGTTCCAGGTCCCATCACGACACCCTGAGAACATGCGTTGTCCCTCCGAGATCCTGGACACTGATTTTGTGGCCGGGAGTCCCTCTACTGCCGGGGGGGGGAGGGTGCTGAATTACTCTCCGCCCCAAAGCTGCCAGGTCTTCATGGACATGGCCCCCGGCCGAGGAGGAGAAAGACCCTCCCCCCGTTCTTCTGCCACACTGGAGCTTGGGGAGGCTCCGGGCTAGTTGACTTGAGGTGCTAATGATAGGAGAGAGGGCTTGAAAATCACGACTGACGTGGAAAAAGTGACTAAGAACGAGGGCTCGCCAAAGGAAATGAAGAGGGGGCAGGTGCCAGACCAACCAAAGGATGTTTTCCTTCATATAGTGCGTCGTTCACCTGTGGAACTCCTCACCGCAGGAGGTTGCGAAGAGCAGGATTGTTCCAAAAAAGGGCTCGATAGATTCGTGGATGTTAGGTCCATGAGCACCACCGGTGGCTCCCCAAAGCTGGGATGGAGCCCTGAGCCTCGGGGGCCAGATCCAGCCCCAGGGCCGCATCCGGCCCCAAGGGCCGTAGGCTCCCCAGGTCTGGCCTAGCGCGAGTCAGTGGGGAAGCTGGGGGTCCACCGTTTGAATGGAGCTCCTTGTCTGCAGGCTTGACTCCGGCCAGGTGCTCTGCATGGGTGGTCAACCCAGGAGATGACAGCTGCAAGCCAGATGTTCTAAGCCCACCTCCGGTGAGGCTGGGGTCAGGCTTAGCCACCCGAATTCTTAGCTAGGACTCTCTGGAGGGGCCTACATTGAACAATGAGATACGCAACAGACCCACAACTGCACAAATCTAGGGTTTCACATTTTCCAGACCAGAGGTTCCTGCCCGTCCCGGCCAATGATAGGAGAGAGGTCTAGAAAATCATGACTGATGTGACAAAAGCGAATAAGAATGAGGGCTCACCAAAGGAAATGAAGAGGTGGCAGGTGCCAGACCAACCAAAGGATGTCTTCCTTCATACCGAGCGTCGTTCACCGGTGGAACTCCTTGCTCAAGGAGGTTGCAAAGAGCAGGATTGTTCCAAAAAAGGGCTCGATAGATTCATGAAGGTTAGGTCCGTTGATGGCTATTAGCAAGGACGGTTAGGGACAGTGTCCCTCGCCTCCGTGTGTCTGGAAATGGGTGACAGGAGAGGGATTGCGTGATGATTCCCTGTTCTGTTCGCTCCCTCTGGGGCACCTGGCATTGGCCTCTGTTGGCAGACAGGACATTGGGCTAGAGGGACCTTTGGTCTGACCCAGTCTGGCCATTCTTATGCTCTTAAGTATTGATGGACCTCACCTCCATGAGTGTATCTAGCTCTTTTTTGAAGTCCTGGCCTTCACAACATCCTGGGGTGAGGAGTTCCGCAGGTTGGGTGCTGCGGGAAGAAAAACGGCCCTTGGTTTGTTGGAAACCTGCTGCCTCTTTGTTTCATTTGGGGACCCCCTCATTCTTGTGTGATGGGAATACGTCCATAACGTTTCCCAATTTGCTTTCTCCACCCCGATCATGGTTTCGTTGACCTCTTTCCTCTCCCCCCTTCGTCTCCTCTTCTCTCAGCTGAAAAGTCAGGAACTGCCTCTCAGAGCCCTGCAAGAGGAATGGGCGTGGTCTCCGGAGAGGGCAGACATAGTTTCCAGAGATTGTCTCCATCACGGCACACTCAAGGGACAAACTGAGGAGGAGGCAGCTAAGTCCAGGCTCCAGGGAAGCGGGAACCCCTGACCTCCCGGCAGCACCAAGCCCCATTTAGACCATCCCTAGTAGATGTCTACTGAATCCCAGAGTCCTAGGACAGTAGAACGGGAAGGGACCTTGCGAAGTCATCAAATCCAGTCCCCTGCCCTCACAGAAGGACCAAGCCCCATCTAGACCATCCCTGGTAGATGTCTACAGAATCATAGAATATTAGAACGGGAAGGGACCTCGAGAGGTTATCAAGTCCAGTCCCCTGCCCTCCTGGTAGGACCAAGCCCCATCCAGACCACCTCCGGTAGATGTCTACAGAATCCTAGGACACTAAAACAGGAAGGGACCTTGCGAGGTTATCAAGTCCAGTCCCCTGCCCTTCCGGCAGGACCAAACACCATCTAGACCATCCCTGGTAGATGTCTACAGAATCATAGAACATTAGAATGGGAAGGGACCGCGAGAGGTTATCAAGTCCAGTCCCCTGCCCTCCTGGTAGGACCAAGCCCCATCCAGACCATCCCTGGTAGATGTCTACTGAATCATAGGATACTAGAACTGGAAGGGACCTTGTGAGGTCATCAAGTCCAGTCTCCTGCCCTCCTGGTAGGACCAAGCCCCATCTAGACCATCCCTGGTAGATGTCTACAGGATTACAGACTCATAGAACACTAGAACTGGAAGGGATGGTCTAGACGGTGCTGGGTCCTGCCAGGAGGGCAGGGGACTGGACTTGATGACCTCTCAAGGTCTCTTCCATCTAGACCATCCCTGGTAGATGTCTACCCAACCTGCTCTTCAATATCTCCAGCGATGGAGATTCCACCACCTTCTTCAGCAATTTCAGCCCCATATCACTTGCCCAGCATGTCCCAGTTGGCTTGGCTTGGCTCAGCGGACCGGCCTGTGGAGGAACACCTGGCGGAGGGCCATCAACCGCTGTGTGAAGGGTCAGCTGCAATGCCTGGGAACTGCGGGGAGGCGAGGAGCGGGGAGCTGTGGGGTGTAGTGGGATACCTCGATCGTAACTGGGGGGGTGAAGGAGTTCTCCCCTCCCCCAGGAATGGGGAGGTTAAACAGGGATCCACTGGGAATGCAGGGCAGATGGGAACCCCGCAGGGTCCTTCAGAGCTTGGAAGTTATGGGGTGGGGGTGGAGAAGTCAGGGCAGGGCAGGGGCTGGGTGGAACAGGAAGTCAGGGATGGGAGCTGGGAGATGTTGGGGAGCTCAGGGAATCAGCGTGGGCAAGTGTTGGGGGGTCAGGAATGGCGGGATGGGGAGAGCAGACATGGCAATGGCCTGGGAGGTGTGGGGGGCTGAGGTAAGGGGGCCAGCAGGTGGGCATGGCTCTTCGTAGGGGGCAAGGGAGGGAGCAGTCCGGGCAGGGGTGGGGGAGGTGTGGGGTGGGGCTCAGGAAAGTAGGTATCTGGGGGCAGTTCTGGGGAGTTAAGATGAGTGTCAGGACAGAGGGTGGGGGAGCAAAAGGTGTTTAGGGGGATCCCAGCACCCCAGAGAGACCTACAGCAGCAGCAGTCTGGGCCTGACAGCCCAGGATGCCAGGGTTAGCTCGGGGCTGCAGGAGGCACAAGGAAGCCATCTTTATGGAGGGCAATCCCTCCCTTATCACCCATTTCCAGCCTTTGACAATTCCTATCCAGCCTGGCCGATAAGTACGGGTGGACATCTCCCCCATGAATGTATCTGACTCATTTTCGAACCCAGTTCAAGTCCTGGCCGTTGCTGACATCCTGCAGCGAGGAGTTCCACAGGTTGACGCCGCACTGCGGGAAGAGAAACATCCTTTGGCTGGCTTGGAACCTGCTGCCTCATCCTTTCACGGGGTGAGCCCTCGTTTCGTGTCTTTGGATTGGCTGAGGCCCCGGTTCGTGACCGGGCCCCACAGCACGGTTGTAGTAGATGCAATGAAGAATAACAATGGCACCGCACCTCGCCTTCCCGATGGGAGAGGAAAGCCAGAGGGCATGGGGAAGAGCAAATGACTGCCCATGGGTGAGGCCGTACCTCAGCAGACCCGGGAGTAGCCCTAGACTAGCTGCCAGCAACTGGCGCCCTAGGCAAACCATGCAATCAGCGCCCCCCCCTCCAAACCCCTCAATGATATTGCGCCACCATTTGGCGCCCCATTTAACTTAGCGCCCTAGGCGACCGCCTAGTCCGCCTATACGGACGGGCCGCCCCTGAGCAGACCTCAGCAGAAGAGCGGTTGCACGGCAGGACCAAGCCCCATCTTGACCATCCCTGGTAGATGTCTACCCAACCTGCTCTTCAATATCTCCAGTGTCCATCGATGGTAGATGTCTATAGAATCATTGAATCATAGGACACTAGAACTGGAAGGGACCTCGAGAGGTCATCAAGTCCAGTCCCCTGCCCTCACGGCAGGACCAAGCCCCATCAAGACCATCCCTGGTAGATGTCTACCCAACCTGCTCTTCAATATCTCCAGTGTCCATCGATGGTAGATGTCTATAGAATCATTGAATCATAGGACACTAGAACTGGAAGGGACCTCGAGAGGTCATCAAGTCCAGTCCCCTGCCCTCACGGCAGGACCAAGCACCATCTGGACCATCCCTGGTAGATGTCTACCCAACCTGCTCTTCAATATCTCCAGTGTCCATCGATGGTAGATGTCTATAGAATCATTGAATCATAGGACACTAGAACTGGAAGGGACCTCGAGAGGTCATCAAGTCCAGTCCCCTGCCCTCACGGCAGGACCAAGCACCATCTGGACCATCCCTGGTAGATGTCTACCCAACCTGTTCTTCAATATCTCCAGTGATGGAGATTCCACAACCTCTCTCGGCAATTTCTTCCAGTGTTTCACCACCTGGACAGGTAGGACGTTTTCCCAAATGTCCAACCTCAACCTCCCTTGCTGCAATTGAAACCCGTTGCTTCTTGTCCGATCATCAGAGATCAAGAAGAACAATTTTTCTCCCTCCTCCGTGGAACACCCTTTTAGATACTTGAAAACTGCTATCATGTCCCCTCTTCATCTTCTCTTTTCTAAACTAACTAAACCCAATTCTTTCAGTCTTCCCTCTTTGGCCACGTCTTCTAGCCCTTGTAGCCAAGAAGGCCAATATTGGAGTGAGTTAGGAGGCGCATTGCCGGCAGATCTAGAGAAGTGATGATTCCCCTTGATTCGGCTCTGGTGAAGCCACCTCTGGAGTGTTGCTTCCAGTTCTGGGCCATCCGTCACGGAAAGGATGTGGATGCATTGGAGAAAGTCCAGCGGAGGGCCACCAAAACGATTCGGGGGCCAGAGCACACGACTTGTGAGGAGTGGCAGGGGGATTTGGGCTTGTTTCATCTCCAGATGATTTGAGAGTAGCCTTCAACTCCCGGAAGGGGGGTTCCAACGAGGACGGAGGCAGGGCTGTCCTCAGTGGAGACAGACGACCGAACGAGAAGCAACGGTCTCAAGTTGCGGTGGGCAAGGTTGTGGTTGGATCTTAGGGGAAACGGTTTCACGAGGAGGATGGAACGGGTCCCCTAAGGAGGGGGTGGAATCTCCATCTCTGGAGGTGTTGAAGGCCCGGCTTGACCAATCCTGGGTGGATTGAGTTGGGATTGGTCCTGCTTTGGGCAGAGGGCTGGACGTGATGACCTCCTGAGGTCTCTTCCTGCCCTGGGAGTCCATGACTCTGAGCTCCCATTGGGATTCGGAACAAGATACCAGTACACAGTGCTTTTTTTGTGATGGTACGCAGTACCGGCACGTCCAATCAGAGCTTACCTGGAAAGAACGGCACGTACCGGCATGTCTGTACTCAAATGTGTGACAGTTGGCTGGGCCATGTCTCTTAATGGGGCCACGTCATTTAAAAGGGCAGCGCCTGCTCTTAAAAGGGCAACTTTCTTTTCTTTTTTTTTGCTCAGCAACTTTATCGACACCCTTTTTTAATTTTTGCCCGTACATATTCCCCCAGGACATCTCATGAACGGAGCACGTCCAGGAGAAAGCAAGGAATTAAACGCAACCGCAGGAGACCCACAGCTGAGAGACCTCCTAGGTCCCTGCTTCCCCGAGGGGTGTGCCCCGAATTCTGATGCCGAGGAGGTCGGGAAACCGGCTGGTTGCTCCCTTCAGCTGGGGGACCTCCCACGGCACACCGCAGCCCCCTCCGACTCTCCGCAAAGAAGAGCCGGTTTCCCGAGAGGAACAGATTTTGGTGGGGAGGTGAGGGAAGCGAGAACCAGGAATAGAAGGCACCCGTGGGCGAGATGCGAGCTCCCTGCCGCCTTCACAGCAACACACCGGCCAACTTTGGAGGCACGCCAGGGGCCGAGACGGCACAGAACACCCAGCACAGCAGGGCTGGGGGGGGGGGGGAGGGCATCTGTAGCGAGAAAAGTGAGCCGTGGTTTGCAAAAGAGAGCGAGATGGGTCAATTTTGAGCCTGGCTGCAGAGGTACAGAAGGATGGCTCCGTTCTCGGGGACTTCCATGGTGGGGCATGAAAGCAGCAGATGGGGGGCGGGGAGGGGAGCTGGATGGAGGCCTGACCCAGGCATGTCGAAAGGGAGGGGGCCGGATTTTGAAACCAGGACAGAGAGGCCCTCTCAAAGGAGAACACTTCACGGCTGTAGCCTGGATCTTGAGACACACGCACAGGCTGCTATCCGCCCACGCATATCCTAGTGCGCGGAGAAAATATTAGCACCGTCTATCCCAGAAAAACCCTGCGGCGGATCCTTCCTGCGGTCATGGAGGTGAATCAAATGGGGGATTAGCTGCTTGGATAGACATCTCTGAGGGATGGTCTAGATCGGTGGTTGCCTTTTCGAGCCTACGGGCCCCTTTTCAATCTGTTAAAATGTCATGGATCTCCCTATAGGAGGAAAAACAAAAATAGAGTAAAAGAGAGAGAGAAAAGAGAAAAAGAGAAAGACAAAGAGAAAAGAGAGAGAAAGAAAAAGAGAAAAAAGAGAGAATGAAAAAGTAAAGAAAGAGAAAAAAATTAAGAAAAAAGAAGAGAGAGAGAAAAAAGAAAAAAGGGAGAGGAAAATAAGAAAAAAGAGAGAAAGAGAGAAAAAAGAAAAAAGAGAGTGAAAAGAGAGGGAGAGAGAAAAGAAAAGAGAGAGACAAAAGAGAGAAAAAGGAGAAAAAAGACAAAAGGGAGAAAAAAAGAAAGAGAGAAAAGAGAAAAGAGAAAAACAGAGTAAAAGAGCGAGAGAAAAGAGAAGAAAAAAGAGAAACGAGAAAAAGAGTAAAAAAGAGAGAAAATAGAAAAGAGAAATGAGAAAAAGAGAGAAAAAAGAGAAAAAAGAAAAGAGAAAAAGAGAGGAAAAGAGAGAGGAAAAGAGAAAAAGAGAGTAAAAGAGAGAGAAAAGAGAAAAAAGAGAGAAAAAGAGAAAGACAAAGAGAGAAATAAAGAGAAAAGAGAGAGAAAGAGAAAAAGAGAGAATGAAAACGTGAAGAAAGAGAAAAGAAAAAAGAAAAAAGCAGAGAGGGAAACAAGAAAAAAAGAGAGAGAAAGAGAGAAAAGAAAAAAGAGACAAAAGAGAGAAAAAGGAGAAAAAAGATAAAAGGGAGAGAAAAAGAGAAAGACAAAGAGAGAGAAATAAAGAGAAAAAAATAGAAAAAAAAAAAGAAAAAAGAGAGAAAAGGAAACAGAGAAAAGAGAGCGGAAAAAGAGAAGAGCGAGCGAGAGAGAAAAAGTGAAAAAGAGAGAGAAAGAGAAGAAAGAGAGAAAATTGAGATAAAAGAGAGAAAGAAAAAAATGAGAGAAAAGAAAACAGAGAAAAAAGAAAAAAGAAAAAAGAGAGGGAAACAAGGAAAGAGAGAGGGAGAAAAGCAAGAGAAAGAAAGAGAAAGAGAAGGAAGAGAGGAATAAAGAGAGAAAGAAAAAAGAGAAAAAGAGAGAGAGAAAGAGAAAGAGAGAAAAATAAAAAAGAGAAGAAGAAAGGATTGAGTCCGCCACAGTGGGCCTGATCTTTATTTTTAAACTTTCCAGGGACAGTCCCATCGTGGACCACCAGGGGTCCGCGGACCACAGGTTGGGAACTAGACCATCCCTGGTAGATGTCTACCCAACCTGCTCTTCAATATCTCCAGCGATGGCGAGTCCACCACCTCCCTCGGCAATTTCTTCCAGTGTTTCACCACCTGGACAGGACGTTTTTGCGAATGTCCAACCTCAACCTCCCTTGCTGGATCATGCGCCTTTGTGGGCCAAACCCGCTTCCTCAGATGTGCCAGGGAGGGGTTAGAGAGACCCAGAATTTATAACCAACAAGGAAGGTTGGTAACAGATGCACCTGGGGCCCAGCTGCTCCCCATCTCCCATGTTACCTTGCAGCTCTTCCCCTTCGCCCCAACCCTGCCCCGGCGGCTGTCTGAACACGGTCTGCTCCTGGGGGGAAGAGGGTTCCTGCGCGAGGGTTCTTTCCATTCTCACCAACCCGAGGGAGACAGGCCCAAATCTTTCCGCAACCAGAAGCTCCCGGCCAGGCTCTTCCTGGGAACGGGCCCCTTCCCTGAGTTTCCGAGAGCTGGGCCTTCTCCTGCTCCGTGATGGACCGGATGCCCCAGAGGGAGGGAATGCAGAGGCTGGGACACCATTCCTCCCCATCCTGGCGAATAGCTGTGGACGGACCTACCCTCCACGAATCTATCTAGCTCTTTTTTGAGCCCTGTTCGAGTCCTAGCCTGCGCCACACCCTGCGGCAAGGAGTTCCACAGGTTAACAGTACGCTGCGTGAAGAAAAACTTCCTTCCATTTGTCTTAAACCGGCTGCGTTTTCATTTCTTTGGGTGAGCCCTAGTTCTTAGATTGTGGGAATAAGTCCGTAACTTTTCCTAATTCAATTTTTCCACACCGGTCATGCTTTTCTAGACCTCTATCCTATCCCCCTTTAGTCTCCTCTTTTCTAAGCTGAAAAGTCCCCGTCTTTTTCATCGCCCATTCCAAACCCCGAATCATTTTGGCTGCCCTTTTCGGAACCTTTTCCAGCACCGAGAGATCTTTTTGGAGAGAGGAGGCGACCCCATTTGGGCGCAGCCTTCAAGAGGCGCGCGTCCCACGGTTTTTGTAACATTTGAAGTGTTACATGGATTACGTGCTTTGTGATGGTTCTTAAAATTGTGATCTGGCGCTCCTGTGGGAACACGCATAAGCCTGCCACGGGACACAGAAATCAACTCTGCTTTGTGGAGGTGAGGAGAGTTAAGGGAGAAATGCAACCCCCCTCAGCCAGAAGTTCTATGGAGGAACTGGGGACAGAGGTCAAAACGCCAGAGGTTTGCTGCACCGTCCTGCAGAGATGCGGGTGAAGGTCTGGATGGGCGCCAACAAGACCACCGTAAGAAAACCTGCAGGTGTCCAGTGGCAGTGGGTTAAGAACTAGGGGTCGCCCAATGCAGGGAGCAGGTTTCAGGCAAACGAAAGGAAATTTTTCACTGCAGTTAACCTGGAGAACTCCTTGCCGCAGGATGGTGTGAAGGTCAGGACTTTAACAGGGTTCCAAAAAGAGCGAGACAGATCCACCACCTCCTGAGGGAGCCCGTTCCGGTGCTTTTTCTTCACGCAGTGCACAGTCAACTTGTGGAACTCCTTGCCAAAGGATGTCGTGAAGGCCCGGACTTCAAACAGGGTTAAAAACCGAACGAGATCTGTGTTTCTCAAACAGTGGTACGAGAACCCTTGGGGTACTCGAGAGAAGTCTGGGGGGTACGTCAACGCAACGGAAATTTGGAGAAAGCTGAAGTTTTCTGTTAAGTTTTACAGCACTTTATTATTTTCGTACTTTTTACACCCAAAAATTTCATCACGTGCCTGGCTACGAGGAAGTTGTTTAAACAAATGTGTGGCAATGTGTTGTGAAAAAAATGTGTGTGTCTGAAAACTGTAGGCACTGGGGGTATTTATAATTGTTTTTAAAAGGGGGTACTTTATCAAAAAAAGATTGAGAAACTCGATATAGTAGCAGGTTTTCAAGGAACAAAAGGATGCTTTTTTTCCACACAGCGCATGGGTCAACCTGCGGAACTCCTTGCCCCAGGACTTTAACGGGGTTCAAAAAAGAGCCAGATAAATTCATGGATGGTCCAGCAATTCTTATTAGCCGGGATGGGTAGGAATGATGTCCTTCACCTTTGTTTGTCTGGAAATGGGTGACAGGAGAGGGATCACTTGATGATTCCCTGTTGTGATCCCTCCCTCTGCGGCATCCGGTATTGGCCGCTCTCGGCAGACAAGATACTGGGCTGTATGGACCTTGGGTCTGACCCAGTCTGGCCGTTCTTCTATTCCTTATCTTCTTACGTACAATACCGATCCCAATGGTCCATGTGCTTCCCAGGTGTTTGACAGGGTTGGCCATAGAATCACTATCCCTTATGATTTGGGGGGGGGAGGGCTTTTGTCCAGCGGATGGGGCAGAGAAGTACCATGTCCAGGCCGAGATCCAAAAGGGATGTTTGGATCCAAGTAGTTCTGAGGGCAGGATGGGGCTGGGAAGTCCTCTGGCCCAGCAGAGGCAACCTCCAAAATGCCTCTTGGATGCTCCTAAGATCTCAGGAACTCCGCCACATTTGATGGCGTTCCCGCAGCAAGACGGGAAGCATTTTCAGACTCAAGGCGTTCCTCTGGAAATCTCAGCAGGTCCAGACAAACAGAGGCGAGGGACACCATTCCTACCCCATAGTCGGACCTCACCTCCATGAATCTATCTAGCTCCTTTTGGAGCCCTGTCGAAGTCCTTGTCTTCACCACCTCCTGCAGCGAGGAGTTCCACAAGTTGACGGTGCACCGCGGGAAGAAAAACTTCCTTCTGTTTGTATTAAACCTGCTGCCTCTTCATTTCCTGGGGTGACCCCTTGTCATTGGATGATACTCCCATGTTTTGAACCTCCCGACTCCAGAACTTTCGGGTCCAGAAACATCCGTGGTCCAGCATGAGTTTAGTGAGCCGGATGGCCATGTTTCATGGTGGTGACCAACTTTCCCGTGGTCTAAAATCCGTGTACAGCCCCCTGTCCCGGCTCTCAGAGTTCTGGGCTGTTCTTTAGCTCGAATTGAAAGTTTTCTCACAGCCCAGCAGGCAGTCGAAGTGTCGGTAATGTAGCTAGACAATATTGACCTCCCATGGTCTGGCAAATTCTCTCATTCAGAACCGGTCGGGCGCCGGATTAGAGAGGTTCCACCCATCGAAGCTGAACTTGGCTCTGTGCTCTCCTCTTCCGCAACACCCTTCCTTCCCTGGGTGCTTTGAACACCAATGGCCTGAAAATTACAGGCGGGACCCGGCATTAGATTATGACAGCGCTTATTTTCGGCATCTGGGCGAGGAGGGGGGCCTTGGCCGTCCTCCACCGGGAGATGCTAATCGCGCCTCCGAAGGTGTCGGCTGTAGGTGTGGGTGAGAACCAAGGAGCCAGGGACGGCAATTAGCATTGCAAATCGCCGCGCTCGTTAGCAAATTGCCTCGCTCCCGCTTTATAATGTGCTAATAATAAAGTGCGAAGTCTTCAGCGGGCAGGCAGGGAGGAGGCTGACGGATTTATGTCTTATTCACCAGGGGGCTGCAATAGATATATCGATACGCCACACATCTGCAGCCAGGAGAGATAATTGAAAAGCGAGCCTCTATTGACGTCTGGGCGGCATTTATTTCGCGATGGATAAACCGCTTAGAAACGTGACGGCTTTGTGGCCACTATGTCCCGTATTTCGGGTTATTGCATCACCATAAAAGAGCCTGATGGTGCTAGGAATCCAGGCAGACATCCGTGTCCCCAGCTGCAGCCAACCGAGGGAATTGTGGGGTCTACAAACAGCCCCCGATGGCAAAGCCCCTGGAAAGCCAGCCCAGCCCCCTTGTGGGAGGGGAACCTTCGGGTGGGAGGTGGGGCTTGCCAGCACTGCTACCTGAGGTTCTTAGCATCTCAGGACACAACGTCTCCGAACAGGCAGGAGCTGTCCACATGGTGGACCTCCAGGCCTAGATAGTTGAATGTAGAGAATCCAGGATTCCCTCTCTGCCCTGGATCTCCTCCTGCATCCCTACTCCCGGAGGGCGGGCCAGGTTAGCAGGCCCTGGAGGGGAGAGAGCCAAGTTACATGCACATGGTGACACCCAACAGACCGGTGGGGAAGGGGCAGCTAGTTTAAGACCATCCGTCAGCACCAGCAAGAGGAGGAGATCCTGGTGATTATCCTGAGATGCCTACAGCACCCGGGGCACTTGTTGGGCTGGGGGCGGGGCTAGAAAGGAAGTGGAACCAATCACACACAAGGGCTGATTCCATGCCGGCTTCTCCAAGTGGTATTCCTGTGCTGTCCCTTGTTCTTGGGTTGGCCTTGTTCTCGGGCTGGCCTTGTTCTCATGGCCTGGTTCTTGGGTTGGCCTGGTTCTCGGGCTGGCCTTGTTCTCATGGTTGGCCTTGTTCTCGGGTTGGCCTTGTTCTCAGAGTTGGCCTTGTTCTTGGGTTGACCTTGTTCTCGTGTTGGCCTTGTTCTCATGGTTGGCCTTGTTTTCATGTTGACCTTGTTCTCATGGTTGGCCTGGTTCTCAGGTTGGTCTTGTTCTCGGGTTGGCCTTGTTCTCATGGTTGGCGTTGTTCTTGGGTTGGCCTTGTTCTCGGGTTGGCCTTGTTCTCATGGTTGGCCTTGTTCTCGGGTTGGCCTTGTTCTCATGGTTGGCCTGGTTCTTGGGTTGGCCTTGTTCTCAGGTTGGCCTTGTTCTCGTGTTGGCCTTTTTCTCATGGTTGGCCTTGTTTTCGTGTTGGCCTTGTTCTCATGTTTGGCCTGGTTCTCGGGTTGGTCTTGTTCTCAAGTTGGCCTTCTTCTCGGATTGGCCTTGTTCTCATGGTTGGCCTGGTTCTTGGGTTCGCCTTGTTCTCGGGTTGGCTTTGTTCACAGTTTGGCCTTGTTCTCATGGTTGGTGTTGTTCTTGGGTTGGCCTTGTTCTCGGGTTGGCCTTGTTCTCATGGTTGGCCTTGTTCTCGGGTTGGCCTTGTTCTTGGGTTGGCCTTGTTCTCATGGTTGGCCTAGTTCTTGGGTTGGCCTTGTTCTCGGGTTGGCTTTGTTCACAGTTTGGCCTTGTTCTCATGGTTGGTGTTGTTCTTGGGTTGGCCTTGTTCTCGGGTTGGTCTTGTTCTCATGGTTGGCCTTGTTCTCATGGTTGGTGTTGTTCTTGGGTTGGCTTTGTTCTCATGGTTGGCCTTGTTCTCGGGTTGGCCTTGTTCTCAGGTCAATGGATGTTTCTCAGGCAATTCCCTTCTGGTCTGGGCTGTCCCACTTCCACCGTGGACTATAACCTCCTGAAAACGTCTATCCTGTCCCCTCTTTTCCAGACGAAATAAGCCCAGTTCCTTCAGTCTTCCCTCATTGCTCATGTCTCCTAGACCTTTCACCATTTCTGTTGCTCTTCTCTGGACCTTCTCCAATTTCTCCACCAGCAGGTTTCTGGAAGATTTCTTGAGACACAATCTTCTGCCTGGTTCCTCCTCTTTTTCCGATTTGTCTTGGTTCAGGCTCCATCGACAGTTGCTCAGTTGTCTCAATTTGGGAGACTATACTTGATTTGGGGATTCGGCCTCTTGTCTGCAGGGTTGGAGGAGAAACAATTCCATTCTAGGCATGGCCCATGGTCCTGGAACAACCTTTACGTAGCCTTAAGTTACAATGAGAAGAATTTGGTGCTCTGATAATTTTAGAGGTGCTCCTGTTCAAACAGACATACTCTCAAATATATAACAGATCGCAGAGTGCAGAATTGACCTCAATGTTGGGCCAGATTGGACACGTGTGTTCTTTATTAGATTACTGACCAAATCACGCACAGCACTGTGTCTTAAACTTTTTAAGACTGAGGAACACGAAACAATAATTTTTTTTTATGAGGAACATAAGGATTTTTTGTTGAGGGGGGAAAAAAAAAGTCACCTGCCCCTTTAAGGGCGGCCATTTTGAACTCTGCTGTTCTCCGCGACACACGTCTGACTGCCGCCGACTGTTTAAGAAACACTGATGCACTGTCTATCAAGAGAAACTTCAGTCATAGACCTGACTGGAGGTTTTCCGCCTCAATGCTACATCTCCCGGCGCGCGAGTGCTTTGTTTCTCAGCCTTGACATTGCATTCCTGTGTGTGGAATTTCCTTGTTGACAAGAAAAGCAAGAAGGAAAAGAAAAGATTTGGCCGTGGTGCTCGATCGGTTGCTGTTACATCTCTGCTCCTCTCCTCCCCTGCCTGCCCCCTGTGGACGGTGGGGCCAATACATTCAAGCACCAAACTCAAGACGGACCCAGAACGTTGTCGAAACCGTGACGTCGGGAAAAGTTCCACAAGCATACGTCTTAGGACGGCGCTGTCCTGTGGCGGAATTCGTCTGTGATGTCATATCGACACGGCCCTCTAAGGCAGGGGTAGGCAATAATTTTTCACAGGGGGGCCACTCCAAGATTTTGGGAAGTGGTCGAGGGCCGCACTTTTCCAGGATATTAATGGAGGAGGTGCGGGGTCTGTGATGGAGGTTGGGGGCAGAGGGGAACTTGCGGTAAGGGACTGAGCTGCAGGAGGGACACTGGAGTTTGGGGGAAGGAGGCGGTTGTGACCTAGGGCAGGGGACTGGACGGCAAGGCTTTGGGAAGGGACCTAGGGTAGGAGGGGATTGTGATCTGGGGCAGGAGTTTGGGGTGCCAGATATGGGAGGGGGTATGGGTGGAAGAGGGGGACAGAGGTATGTTGGGGGGCAGAGAGTTGGGGCAGGGAGGAGCTGGGGGGCCAGAGGCCGGCTGTGGCCAGGAGACTTACCAGCCTGCACGCAAACCAGCCTGCCTGCAAAGCTTAAAACGTTTCCCACCAGCCTGCCTACCTGCCCGATCATGTGCGTCATAAATAACTGAGTCCGGGAGAGTGGGCCTGGTTCTTCATGGCTACCTGTTATTCCAACAAGCAGCGCCCATTGGCTGGTTTCTTGCCAGAAATTGGCCACTGGGACTGTGCTGGGGGCGGGGTGGCTACTGCAAGATCCCCCCTCTGCTCCAGTTTTAAACGAGAAAGGAAACCTGGCAGCTGCGTTTCTGCATGGGGCTGTGGGACTGCTAGGGAGCCTGCCTGGGGCTCCCTGCTGCCTCTGTGGGCCGCATTTTGTCCAGGTCTTCTTGATCTATCTATCTATCTATCTATCTATCTATCTATCCCCATACACCCCCCATCTATCTATCTATCTATCTATCCCCATACACCCCCTCAATCTATCTATCTATCTATCTATCCACTTTACGAGCCGGCAGAGGGATTTTCACTCTCGCTGTTAAATAAATAAGCACAGATTCATTTACCCAGGACCTCCGATGCCCAGACTGTATTGATCCAACAGGGATGATGCGGTAGACGCATGGAGCCACTTGCATTGAAGTTTCGGACGGGGAAGCAGAGGGGGAGGGTGTCTGTACTGTAGAGCTATTAAAAGATACATTTCCTGCTGATCCAACCGCAAACCCATCCTCATGGAGAAGGGAGGGGGACCCTGGAAAGATGATCCAGATAACCCCTGACCCAGAACCATGCCCTGCCCCCCCCATGTAAGCACGTGCTATGGGTCACGTCAATTTCATTATCGCCAGAAAAGTGGGACTGATCCTCTAGAGACGGTTTTGCGACTGTCGCCAAGTGACAAGGACGGTCTTTGGGTCAGTTCTCTGAGAGCGAGACTGCTTATCCGGCTGAGTACGCCCCAGGATTCGGCATATCCGCCACAGGTAATGGGGCAGAGTCTACAGGGCACGTCAAACTCACGGCCTAGGCTTTGAATCATGAGATTAAAAAAACAGAAGCAAAATTGATTTTGGCTTTGGAAAGAGGGACTCCCTCTAGAAAACCTGGCCTACGAGGGAAGACGGAAAGAATTGGGCTTGTTTCATTTGGAAAAGAGAAGATTGAGGGGGGACATGATAGTGGTTTTCAGGTATCTAAAATGGTGTCACAAGGAGGAGGGAGAAAACTTGTTCTCCTCCGCCTCCAAGGATAGGATAAGAAGCAACGGGCTTAAATTGCAGGCTGGTTTAGTTTGGACATCAGGAAAAACTTCATAACTATCCCTGTGGTGAAACACTGGAATAAATTGCCTAGGGAGGTTGTGGAATCTCCACCTCTGGAGATGTTGAAGAGCAGGTTGGACAGACATTGACCAGGGATGGTCTAGACGATGCTTGGTCCTGTCATGAGGGCAGGGGACGGGACTTGATGACCTCTCGAGGTCCCTTCCAGTTCTAGTGTGTGATGAGGCTAATAGGAGCCTACTAATTAGCAACAATCTGTGTTTGTGGATGAGAGCAGAGACCCGTCACGGTGCCAGTGGGGAAAAACGAATAATCCCTCCGTCTTCCCACCAGCTGGATTCGCCCGGTGCTAAAGGAAAGCCTCCACTGGGAGCCGGGGGGCGGGGGAGGAGGGGAGAGGAAGGTGACACCTTTTCAGGAAGCAAAGTGCCTGGGTTGTCATGCTAACACCCCACTTTCCCGCACGTTCGTTTTCGCTTGGGTGTGCAGCGTGACCCGGGTGGGGAAGGTGTGTTCACAGATGGGGCCCCAGGCCAGAGGAATGAATGATGAATGAAGTCATTTCTATTCTTGGGAAGTGGTTAGATGCTGGGAGTACAGGGGATAGATAGATAGATAGATAGATAGACTGTGTGCAGATAGATAGAAAGATAGATAGAAAGAGGGTGTGTATGGGGATAGATAGATAGATGGATAGATAGAATGTGTGCAGATAGATAGATAGATAGAAAGAGGGTGTGTATGGGTATACATAGATAGATAGATAGATAGATAGAAAGAGGGTGTGTATGGGGATACATAGATAGATAGATAGATAGATAGAAAGAGGGTGTGTATGGGGATAGATAGATAGATAGATAGATAGATAGATAGATAGAGGGGGTGTATGGGGATAGATAGATAGATAGATAGATAGAGGGGGTGTATGGGGATAGATAGATAGATAGATAGATAGATAGAGGGGGTGTATGGGGATAGATAGATAGATAGATAGGTGGGGTGAATGGGGATAGATAGATAGATAGATAGATAGTGTGTATGGGGTTAGATAGATAGATGGATAGATAGAATGTGTGTAGATAGATGGATAGAAAGAGGGTGTCAATGGGGATAGATAGGTGGATAGATAGAATGTGTGCAGATAGATAGAAAGAGGGTGTGTATGGGGGTAGATAGATGGATAGATAGATAGATAGAAAGAGGGTGTGTATGGGGGTAGATAGATGGATAGATAGAAAGAGGGTGTGTATGGGGATAGATAGATAGATAGAAAGAGGGTGTGTATGGGGGTAGATAGATAGATAGATAGATAGAAAGAGGGTGTGTATGGGGATAGATAGATAGATAGAAAGAGGGTGTGTATGGGGGTAGATAGATGGATAGATAGATAGATAGAAAGAGGGTGTGTATGGGGGTAGATAGATGGATAGATAGATAGATAGAAAGAGGGTGTGTATGGGGGTAGATAGATGGATAGATAGATAGATAGAAAGAGGGTGTGTATGGGGGTAGATAGATGGATAGATAGAAAGAGGGTGCGTATGGGGATAGATAGATAGATAGATAGATAGATAGAAAGAGGGTGTGTATGGGGGTAGATAGATAGATAGATGGATAGATAGAAAGAGGGTGCGTATGGGGATAGATAGATAGATAGATAGATAGATAGAAAGAGGGTGTGTATGGGGGTAGATAGATGGATAGAATAGAAGATAGATAGAAAGATAGAAGAGTGTGTATGGGGGTAGATAGATGGATAAATAGATAGATAGAAAGAGGGTGTGTATGGGGGTAGATAGATGGATAGATAGAAAGAGGGTGCGTATGGGGATAGATAGATAGATAGATAGATAGATAGAAGAGGGTGTGTATGGGGAGATAGATAGATGGATAGATAGAAAGAGGGTGCGTATGGGGATAGATAGATGGATAGATAGATAGATAGAAAGAGGGTGTGTATGGGGGTAGATAGATGGATAGATAGATAGATAGAAAGAGGGTGTGTATGGGGGTAGATAGATGGATAGATAGATAGATAGAAAGAGGGTTGTATGGGGGTAATGGGTGGTAGATAGAAAGAGGGTGTGTATGGGGATAGATAGATAGATAGAAAGAGGGTGTGTATGGGGGTAGATAGATGGATAGATAGAAAGAGGGTGCGTATGGGGATAGATAGATAGATAGAAAGAGGGTGTGTATGGGGATAGATAAATAGATAGAATGTGTGCAGATAGATAGATAGATAGAAAGAGGGTGTGTATGGGGGTAGATAGATGGATAGATAGATAGATAGAAAGAGGGTGTGTATGGGGGTAGATAGATGGATAAATAGATAGATAGAAAGAGGGTGTGTATGGGGGTAGATAGATGGATAGATAGAAAGAGGGTGCGTATGGGGATAGATAGATAGATAGAAAGAGGGTGTGTATGGGGATAGATAGATAGATAGATAGATAGAAAGAGGGTGTGTATGGGGATAGATAGATAGATAGAAAGAGGGTGTGTATGGGGATAGATAAATAGATAGAATGTGTGCAGATAGATAGATAGATAGAAAGAGGGTGTGTATGGGGATAGATAAATAGATAGAATGTGTGCAGATAGATAGATTGATAGAAAGAGGGTGTGTATGGGTATAGATAGATAGATAGACAGATAGATAGATAGAACGTGTGCAGATAGATAGATAGAAAGAAAGAGGGTGTCTATGGGGATAGATAGATAGGTGGGGTGTGTGGGGTTAGATAGATAGGAAGGAAGGAAGGAAGGAAGGCAGGAAGAAGAAAACAAGCCAAAGACCTATGACCACTCCAAGAAGAAAAGACGAGGCTGGAAGCGGACTGAGATCTCTCTCCTTTGCTATTATCCGAGGATACCGTGTGCCATTCCTAAGCCCGGCTGATTTCCGGAGAGGAAACGGGGGAACCCCATTGCGAGCTATCGGCGCCAATGTCAATCGAAGGGAGCAGTAATCAGCCATTGCCATGGAGGGGTCTAACACAGGAAGATGCAAATGAGAGGCGGGGAGGGCAGATGGCCATTGGCGGGGCCGGGAAGCTGTTCCAGTGTGTGATTCGGAGTCAAAGTGCCCGGTGGCTGACAAACGAGCCTCCCTTGGGCAGACCCGCAGCCCTTTCTTGGCGGGGTTTTATGTCGTGAGAAATGGAGGGGCAGGGCAGGGCTGGGGGAAGTTTAAGTGAGCCCCCGGGCGGACCACCCCTCCAAGTGAGTAGCTGGGCAGAGGGATTTTATCCAAGCGCGTAGGGGGAGCGGTTTAGGGGGAGCACACCCCGGGAACCAGTTTTCAGCTAGCACTCACGGGACTGGCTGAAGGCCTGGAGGGCAGCCATCTGGGGTAGGGAATGAGTGGAGGAAAATCATAGCATCACCAAAATCTAGAACTGGCAGGGACCTCGAGAGGCATCAAGTCCCGTCCCCTGCCCTCACGGCAGGACCAAGCCCCATCTAGACCATCCCTGGTAGATGTCTACAGAATCATAGGACACTAGAACGGGAAGGGACCTCGAGAGGGCATGAAGTCCCATCCCCTGCCCTCACGGCAGGACCAAGCCCCATCTAGACCATCCCTGGTAGATATCTACCCAACCTGCTCGTCAATATCTCCAGCGTCCATTGATGGTCGATCTCTATAGAGTCATAGAATCATTGAATAGTAGAACTGGAAGGGACATCGAGAGGGCATCAAGTCCCATCCCCTGCCCTCACGGCAGGACCAAGCCCCATCTAGACCATCCCTGGTAGATGTCTACCCAACCTGCTCGTCAATATCTCCAGCGTCCATTGATGGTCGATCTCTATAGAGTCATAGAATCATTGAATAGTAGAACTGGAAGGGACATCGAGAGGGCATCAAGTCCCATCCCCTGCCCTCACGGCAGGACCAAGCCCCATCTAGACCATCCCTGGTAGATGTCTACCCAACCTGCTCGTCAATATCTCCAGCGTCCATTGATGGTCGATCTCTATAGAGTCATAGAATCATTGAATTGTAGAACTGGAAGGGACCTTGAGAGGTCATCAAGTCCAGTCCCCTGCCCTCACGGCAGGACCAACCACGGTCTAGACCATCCCTGGTCGATGTCTATCCAACCTGCTCTTTGATAACTCCAGCGATGCAGATTCCACCACCTCCCTCGGCAATTTCTTCCCGTGTTTATCCACCGGGAGAGTTGGGAAGTTTTTCCGAATGTGCAACGGGAACGTCCCCAGCTGCAATTTAATTTTGGGGCATTTCCCTGGGTTCCATCATCCTCTTCCGGCCCATCACAAGCATCTCGTGGGCACACTAGGCAAAGGACTTTGTCAGAACCACTTCCCGGGAAAGTTGGAGAAAAGAGAGTTCAATAAAGAGACATCGGCAGGATTTAGCATGGATCCTCACAAGGTAGCACCAGTAGCCTACAGAGTCCTAGTAAGGCCTAGTGGTCAGGTCAGTAGCAACACTCCCTGCTCTCAGGGCAGTGAGGCCTAGTGGTCAGAGTCAGTAGCAGCTCACCCCTCTCTCAGCGCAGTGAGGCCTAGTGGTCAGAGTCAGTCGCAGATCACCCCGCTCTCAGCGCAGTGAGGCCTAGTGGTCAGAGTCAGTTGCAGATCACCCCGCTCTCAGGGCAGTGAGGCCTAGTGGTCAGAGTCAGTAGCAGATCACCCCGCTCTCAGGGCAGTGAGGCCTAGTGGTCAGAGTCAGTAGCAGCTCACCCCGCTCTCAGGGCAGTGAGGCCTAGTGGTCAGAGTCAGTAGCAGATCACCCCGCTCTCAGGGCAGTGAGGCCTAGTGGTCAGAGTCAGTTGCAGATCACCCCGCTCTCAGGGCAGTGAGGCCTAGTGGTCAGAGTCAGTAGCAGATCACCCCTCTCTCAGCGCAGTGAGGCCTAGTGGTCAGAGTCAGTAGCAGATCACCCCTCTCTCAGCGCAGTGAGGCCTAGTGGTCAGAGTCAGTAGCAGATCACCCCGCTCTCAGCGCAGTGAGGCCTAGTGGTCAGAGTCAGTAGCAGATCACCCCTCTCTCAGCGCAGTGAGGCCTAGTGGTCAGAGTCAGTAGCAGATCACCCCTCTCTCAGCGCAGTGAGGCCTAGTGGTCAGAGTCAGTTGCAGATCACCCTGCTCTCAGGGCAGTGAGCCCTAGTGGTCAGAGTCAGTAGCAACGCACCCTGCTCTCCAGGCAGTAAGGCCTAGTGGTCAGAGTCAGTAGCAGATCACCCCGCTCTCAGGGCAGTGAGGCCTAGTGGTCAGAGTCAGTAGCAGCTCACCCCGCTCTCAGGGCAGTGAGGCCTAGTGGTCAGAGTCAGTAGCAGATCACCCCGCTCTCAGGGCAGTGAGGCCTAGTGGTCAGAGTCAGTAGCAGATCACCCTGCTCTCAGGGCAGTGAGGCCTAGTGGTCAGAGTCAGTAGCAGCTCACCCTGCTCTCAGGGCAGTGAGGCCTAGTGGTCAGAGTCAGTAGCAGATCACCCCGCTCTCAGGGCAGTGAGGCCTAGTGGTCAGAGTCAGTAGCAGATCACCCGCTCTCAGGGCAGTGAGGCCTAGTGGTCAGAGTCAGTAGCAGCGCACCCTGCTCTCCAGGCAGTAAGGCCTAGTGCTTGCAGTGCCTAATCACAGTTGTAGTATCCGCTCTTGGGGGTGAATGGGGATGCGGTAGGGGGACCCGGGCCCACCCTCTGCCCCGGGTCTGTGTCAGCATTGGGATGCCACCCCTCGCTCAGCGGGGATCTGCCCCAAACTCCCTGGCTTTGTGGGTGTCCAACTCCCCACCCGATTCACAGCAGACGCGTCTTCACCACCTCCCTCCAGCCTGGGGGCTTCTCTGGCCCCTCCGCCCCTCCAGCAGCATCTCCTCCCCTGGCGGTCACCAGCCCCCCTGGAGCTGATTTTTCCATAGGTCAGTGGCCCCCGACCCACAGAAGGGTGTGTTGCTACTGACTCCGACCACTAGGCCTCACTGCCTGGAGAACAGGGAGTGTTCCTACTGACTCTGACCACTAGGCCTTACTGCCTGGAGAACAGGGAGTGTTCCTACTGACTCTGACCACTAGGCCTTACTGCCTGGAGAACAGGGAGTGTTCCTACTGACTCTGACCACTAGGCCTTACTGCCTGGAGAACAGGGAGTGTTCCTACTGACTCTAACCACTAGGCCTAACTGCTCTGAGAGCAGGAAGTGTTCCTTCTCACTCTGACCACTAGTCTTCACTACCCTGATAATAGGGACTGTTGCTATTGACTCCGACCACTAGCCCTTACTGTCCTCAGGGTAGGGAGTGTTGCTACTGACTCTAACCACTAGGTTTACTGCCCTGAGAGTAGGGAGTGTTCCTTCTGACTCTGACCACTAGGCCTCACTGCCCTGAGAAGAGGAAATGTTGGTACTGCATCTCACCACTTGGCCTCACTGCCCTCAGAGCAGGTCATGTTGCTACTGATGCTGACCCCCATCTCTACCCCGAGTAAGGGCCTGAAGTGGGGGGCAGTGAATCGAGGGTCACTGAGTCTTCAGGTCTTCTGGGGGATGGAGTCAATGTGGGTCCTCTACTCCCGCCCCGGCACTCGACTCTGCCTGGGCGCTTCCCTCCCCCACCCAGGCACCCGACTCTGGCTGGGCCCTTCCCTCCCGCACCCAGGGACCTGACTCTGGCTGGGCCCTTCCCTCCCCCCCCCAGGCACCCGACTCCGGCTGGGCGCTTCCCTCCCCCACCCAGGCACCCGACTCTGGCTGGGCCCTTCCCTCCCCCCCCATGCACCCGACTCTGGCTGGGCCCTGCCCTCCCCCACCCAGGGACCCGACTCTGGCTGGGCCCTTCCCTCCCCCCCCCCATGCACCCGACTCTGGCTGGGCCCTTCCCTCCCCCACCCAGGGACCTGACTCTGCCTGGGCCCTTCCCTCCCCCACCCAGGCACCCGACTCTGGCTGGGCCCTTCCCCCCCCCCCATGCACCCGACTCTGGCTGGGCCCTTCCCTCCCCCACCCAGGGACCTGACTCTGCCTGGGCCCTTCCCTCCCCCACCCAGGCACCCGACTCTGGCTGGGCCCTTCCCTCCCCCACCCATGCACCCGACTCTGGCTGGGCCCTTCCCTCCCCCCCCATGCACCCGACTCAGGCTGGGCCCTGCCCTCCCCCACCCAGGCACCCGACTCTGGCTGGGCCCTTCCCTCCCCCACCCAGGGACCTGACTCTGGCTGGGCCCTTCCCTCCCCCCCCCCATGCACCCGACTCTGGCTGGGCCCTTCCCTCCCCCACCCAGGGACCTGACTCTGCCTGGGCCCTTCCCTCCCCCACCCAGGCACCCGACTCTGGCTGGGCCCTTCCCCCCCCCCCATGCACCCGACTCCGGCTGGGCCCTTCCCTCCCCCCCCCATGCACCCGACTCCGGCTGGGCCCTTCCCTCCCCCCTCCCCCCATGCACCCGACTCCGGCTGGGCCCTTCCCTCCCCCCCCCATGCACCCGACTCTGGCTGGGCCCTTCCCTCCCCCCCCATGCACCCGACTCTGGCTGGGCCCTTCCCTCCCCCCCCATGCACCCGACTCCGGCTGGGCCCTGCCCTCCCCCACCCAGGGCCTTACTCTGGCTGGGCCCTTCCCTCCCCCCCCATGCACCCGACTCTGGCTGGGCCCTTCCCTCCCCCCCCATGCACCCGACTCTGGCTGGGCCCTTCCCTCCCCCCCCATGCACCCGACTCTGGCTGGGCCCTTCCCTCCCCCACCCAGGGACCTGACTCTGGCTGGGCGCTTCCCTCCCCCACCCAGGCACCCGACTCTGGCTGGGCCCTTCCTTCCCCCCCCATGCACCCGACTCTGGCTGGGCGCTTCCCTCCCCCACCCAGGCACCCGACTCTGGCTGGGCCCTGCCCTCCCCCACCCAGGGACCTGACTCTGGCTGGGCCCTTCCCTCCCCCCCCATGCATTCGACTCTGCCTGGGCCCTTCCCTCCCCCACCCAGGCACCTGACTCTGGCTGGGCCCTTCCCTCCCCCACCCAGGCACCCGACTCCGGCTGCGGTGGGAGTAGCTAACAGCACTGGGGGAGAGCCCCCGGCTGGACCAGCAGGTCCCAGATGCTGCCGCACCTCGCTGGAAATGTAACATTTGCATGAACGGCCCTTTCATGACTCTGCTTGGCTTCCCGCGGCGGAAAGCTAAGTGAATATTAATGGGCCCACACCTGCCTACCCTCCCGGCCGCTGAAGGCTGGCGCAGAGGATTAATTAAATCACGAGGCATTGTCCGTTAGTGGGGAAGCGTGCCCCTTCAAGGTGACGGAGCCCGGGGGCTGCCCCTCTCCAGAAAGTCAGCCCCTTTGGGACTCCGGGATGCGACTGAACGGGCGTGCCCGCAGGGCCGTGTGTAAATCCGGCCCAGATGGCAGCCGACTCCCCCGACAAAGCCGGTGTCTGTCAAGCATTCTTCTCGTGCGGCGATCCGGCCTGACCTTTTTGTGTGCGTGTGTGTCGTTTTTTGTCCAGGCGATTTCTCTGGGCTGAGAAAAGTGCCGGCCGAGCAGAATACAAAAGGGTCTGGTGAAACTCTATCTGCTCACCCTTTGTAATCTGCTGTTCCCAAACAAAACCCCCAGACTCGGGGACCAGTTTGATGTGGGGCCGTGGGGCCGCCAGCCGCATTTTTCCTTGGCGGGGGGGGGGGCGAAGTTTTTCTAAGCACCGCCAAGTAATTATTCGGCGCTTTCTGCTGCTAATGCTGAAATATGGGGGGATGCCGGGAAAAGATCTATTATTTATCCAGCTTCCAATAAGAGAGAATGAGAGAGAAAAAAGAGAGGAAAAAAGAAAAAGAAAAAAGAGGGGAAAATAGAGAGAGAGAAAAGAGCGAGAAAAAAGAGAAAAAAGAAAAAAGAGAGGGAATCAAGAAAAAATGAGAGAGAAAAGAGAGGAAAAAGAAAAAAGAGGGGAAAATAGAGAGAGAGAAAAGAGCGAGAAAAAAGAGAAAAAAGAAAAAAGAGAGGGAATCAAGAAAAAATGAGAGAGAAAAGAGAGAAAAAAGAAAAAAGAGAGGGAAACAAGAAAAAAAGAGAGAGAAAACAGCGAGAAAAAAGAGAGGGAATCATGACAAAATGAGAGAGAAAAGAGAGAGAAAAAGAAAAAAGAGAGTGAAACAAGAAAAAAAAGAGAGAAAAGAGCTAGAAAAAAGGAAAAAAGACAAAAGACAGGGAAACGAAAAAAGAGAGAGAGTGAAAAGAGCGAGAAAAAAGAGAAAAAAGAAAAAAGAGAGGGAAACAAGAACAAAAAAGAGAGAAAAGAGAGAGAGAAAAGAAAAAAGAGAGGGAAACAAGAAAAAACGAGAGAGAAAAGAACGAGAAAAAAAGAGAAAAAAGAAAGGGAAACAAGAAAAAAGAGAGAGAAAAGAGCGAGAAAAAGGGGAAAAAGAAAAAAGAGAGGGAAACAAGAAAAAAAGAGAAAAGAGAGAGGGAAACAAGAAAAAGAGAGAAAAGAGCGAGAAAAAAAGAGAAAAAAGAAAATGAGAGGGAAACATGAAAAAAGAGAGAGGGAAAAGAGTGAGAAAAAAGAAAAAGAGGGAAAAAAGAGAGCGAGAAACAGAAAAAGAGTGAAAAAGAGAAAAAAGAAACAGCGGGAGAAAGGCAGAATAATTCCTTTCCACAAGCGTGCATTTTGGAGCGTGGAGAATTCAGCCAACCTGCACATTCAAGGGCTGAACAAAAGAGAAAGGCAGCGCCCTGTGGTCGTTTTGGTTTTGAAAAGACATGTGACTAATAATGACCCGGCGGTATTCTCTGAGACTGTTGGATTAGTAAGCTTCTAAAAAGAGAATGATTTTTCCCAATCGGTCATATTAAGCAATGTTGCTATTACAGGACAGGATGAACCTCTCTAGTCCGGCACCCTCGGAGAGAATTTTCTGAACCACGGGAATTCAGTAATGTCTAGCGGTATTACCAACATTTCCACTGCTTGCTGGGCTCTTAGAAGACATTTTGGGGGTAAATTCGAGCTAAATAACAGCCCAGAACACTGAGAGCCAGGATGGGTGGCTGTAAACAAACTTTATGGGACTGCAGGGAAATTTACCAAACCCATGAAAAGCAGCCATCCAGCGAACTAAAATCATGCCAGACTTCAGAGGTTGCCGGACTGGAGAATTCTGGATTAGAGAGGTTGGACCTGGATTAGTTAAACATTTTCATTAATGACTTGAGTCATGGAGTAGAGAGTGCGTATAAAACTTCCCAGGTGACCCCACGCAGGGAAGGGTTGCAAGCACTCTGGAGGTCGGACATCCAAAACGACCTTGACTGTTGGAGAATTGTTCTGACCTCAACAAGATGAAATTCAACGAAGAGAAGTGCAAAGTAAGGAGGACAGAACAGCCGGGAAGGATGCGGAGGTGCTGGAGGGATTCCAGAGCTGACCAACAAGCATGAGAAATGGTCTAGGACAGTGGTTCCCAACCTCTGGTACTGCAGGGGGTCCGTGGAAAGTTTAAAAATAAGGATCAGGCCCACCATGGCGGACCCGATCCTTTCTTTTTCTCTTTTCCTCTCTCTCTTTTTTCTTTCTTTTTTCTTGTTTCCCCTCTTTTCTCTCTTTTTTCTTTCTCTTTTTTCTCTTTTTCGCTCTCTCTCTTTTTTCTTGTTTCCCCTCTTTTTCTCTTTTTCCTTTTTTCTCTTTTCCCCTCTCTCTTTTTTTCTTTTTTCTCTCTCTCTTTTTTCTCTCTTTTTCTTTTTTTCCTCTTTTTCTCGCTTTTTCTCTTTCTCTTTTTTTCTTGTTTCCCTCTCTTTTTTCTTTTTTCTCTTTTTTCTTGTTCTTTTTTCTCTCTTTTTTCTTTTTTCCTCTCTCTTTTTCTCTCTCTCTTTTTTCTTGTTTCCCTTCTTTTCTCTTTTTTCTTTTATCTCTTTTGCCTCTCTCTTTTTCTCTTTCTCTCGCTCTCTTTTTCTTTTTTCTCTTTTTTTCTCACTTTTTTCTCTTTTTTTCTTTTTCCCATCTCATCTCTTTTTTCTCTCTCTTTCTCGCTCTTTCTCACTTTTCTCTCTCTTTTTCTTTTTTTCTCTCTGTCTTTTTTTATTTTTCTCTCTCGATTTTTTCTTTTCTCTCTCTCTTTTCTCTCTCATTTTTCTTTTTGTCTTTCTCTGTTTTCTCTCTCTTTCTTTTCTCTCTCTTTTTCTCTCTCTCAGTATGTCTAGACTACAATATTCTTGTGGAAAAAGATATGCAAAATGCGCTCTGCATTTTGAGTACCTTTTTCCGCTTTTTTTTCAGAAGAGGCTTTTCTACACTGGGCCAAATTTCGGAAAAAACCTCTCTTTCGGAAGAGCCTTTCTTCCTTTGTGGAACGAGGAAAACAGGACTTCCAAAAAGTGCGTCTGCACTTGCGCCAAAAAAGCAGAAGAGCAAACATGTTCCCTGGATTCGGCAGAGTTTGTTCGGAATACCTCCGGTACCCTGAAAACCCACCACGATCTAGATGTACCTTTCCTTTCCTTTCTTTCTTTCTTTCTTTCTTTCTTTCTTTCTTTTCTCGCTCTCTCTTTTTTCTCTTTTTTCTTGTTTCTCTCTCTCTCCTTTTTCTCTTTTTTACTCTTTATTTCTCTTTTTCTCTCTTTTTCTCTTTCTCTCTCTCTTTTTTTCTTGGTTCCCTCTCTTTTTTTTCTCTTTTATTCTCTCTCTTTTTTTCTCGTTTTTCTTTTCTCTATCTCTCTTTTCTTCTCTTTTTTTCTCTCTCTTTCTTTTTTTCTCTTTTTCTCTCTTTTTCCTCTCTCTTTTTTTCTTGGTTCCCTCTCTTTTTTCTTTTTTTTCGTTCTTTTCTCTCTTTTTCTCTCTTTTTTCTTTTAGTCTCTCTTTTTTTTCTCCTGCAGGGAGGGGCGCCAGGAAATGCTAATCGATCGAAAAGGGGTCCGTCCGTATGCTAGGAAAAGTTGGGAAACACTGGTCTACACAGTGCTTGGTCCTACCAGGAGGGCAGGGGACGGGACTTGATAACCTCTCAAGGTCCCTTCCCGTTGTAGGATCCTATGATTCTCTCTGGGAAGGACTCAACCCCTTATTTTTGGTTGATGTCCCAGCTCGCCGCAACTTGGGATGACTGAAACAACATTGCAGAGCAGCCCTGGAGGTATATCCACATCTGTGCTCTCCGTTAGCCAGGAGTTTTGACTGCCATCAAGTGCCTATCAACCGGCCAAGAGCGGACTGTCCGTTCCACTGTGTATGAATCCCCAGGGGCACATTGCTTGTCCAAATACATGGGCCTCGGGTCGTTTTGGCCACGGACCTGTCAGATCCTTCCAAGATGACTCGAACCATCTGGACTCTTGTGGAGGATTTGACCGGGGCCGAGAGCATGAGTCTCGCCAAGAAAAACTCATCCCCAATTCCCAGCAGAGTTACAATCTGTCTGACACCCGGCCCGGCTGCCAATTTCTTGCTAAAAGCCCGTCCATGCGATAGGCAAATGAGCGGGGGATGGGGCGGGCATGCTATGATTGGCCGTTCTTCCGATCGGGGCCGTTCAGGGACCCTCCCTTTTGGCCAGCTTCACCCCACCGGCCAGTCTCTTTCGAGACGGGACTTGGCAGAGCGGGGACCCGCGACCAGGCCTGGCAGGAGAATCCCCGCTGCTCTTGGCAGGGGAAGAAGGAAACCTTGGCGGAAGCCGTCAAGGTTGTGAATAATAATCTCTGGGTTGCCTGCCAAGGCTGCGCGGGGTTGGCTGAGACGATTGGCATTAATCATCGGGCTGGCAGAGACCTCAGGAGTCGCCGAGTCCAACCGCCTGCCCAAAGCAGGGCCATCCTCGACTCCATCCTCCCAGCTAGGGCGTGGTCAAGCCGGGCCTTCAAAACCTCTAGGGATGGAGATGCCACAGTGTTGTCATGGCGCCCGTTGCTGGGGAGACATTCCCACGGCAACATCGGTCATGCCGTTGGGCATGGTGGTAGCCCCGTTTCGGCCCCGATGGCCCATTTTCCCGCCCTTCTCACGAAGTCATCTCAGCCATGGCTTTGTCAAGCTGGGCCGTCAAAACCTCTAGGGATGGAGACTCCACCCCCTCCCTAGGGAACCCATCCTAGAGCTTCCCGACCCTCCTAGAGCAGGAGATGAGAAATCCCACCGACGTCCATGGCATCCTGCAGGAGGAAGCTACGCTCCCCGGGATTCCCGTCTTGTCCCCGGGCTTGGAGATTAACAGAGACAGGAGTCCCAGATCCATATGGGCCTGCTCACAGTCCCTTAGGGATGTTGGAAGGTGGCCGTCTGATGGCAGGGAGGGGGCCACCGTTCCTGGAGCAAGGATCTCTTCACTACAGGAGGGTTGGAGTTGCAACAGAGGAGACCGGCAGAGGTTAAATCCGAGGTGGCCCTTCATCCAGTCCGGCTCGGAAGAAAAGCCCCAGCCAGCAGGATCTGGATCTTGATACCACGGAGATACGATTCATCCGTTTTTCTTCACTCAGCTCACGGTCAACCTGTGGAACTCCTCGCCGGAAGATGTGGGGAATAAGTAGCAGGTTGAAAACAAACCCAAGGAAGTTTTTCTTCACGCAGCACAGTCAACCTGTGGAACTCCTCGCTGCAGGATGTGGGGAATAGGAAGCAGGTTGAAAGCAAACCAAAGGACGTTTTTCTTCACGGAACGCACAATCAACCTGTGGCACTCCTTGTTGGAGGATGTGGGGAATAAGTAGCAGGTTGAAAGCAAACCAAAGGAAGTTTTTCTTCACGCAGCGCACAGTCAATCTGTGGCACTCCTCGCTAGAGGATGTAGGGAATAGGAAGCAGGTTGGAAACAAACCAAAGGAAGTTTTTCTTCATGCAGCGCACAGTCAACCCGTGGAACTCCTCGCCGGAAGATGTGGGGAATAAGTAGCAGGTTGAAAACAAACCCAAGGAAGTTTTTCTTCACTCAGCACAGTCAACCTGTGGAACTCCTCGCTGCAGGATGTGGGGAATTGGAAGCAGGTTGAAAGCAAACCAAAGGACGTTTTTCTTCACGGAACGCACAGTCAACCTGTGGCACTCCTCGCTAGAGGATGTAGGGAATAGGAAGCAGGTTGGAAACAAACCAAAGGAAGTTTTTCTTCATGCAGCGCACAGTCAACCCGTGGAACTCCTCGCCGGAAGATGTGGGGAATAAGTAGCAGGTTGAAAACAAACCCAAGGAAGTTTTTCTTCACGCAGCACAGTCAACCTGTGGAACTCCTCGCTGCAGGATGTGGGGAATTGGAAGCAGGTTGAAAGCAAACCAAAGGACGTTTTTCTTCACGGAACGCACAGTCAACCTGTGGCACTCCTTGTTGGAGGATGTGGGGAATAGGTAGCAGGTTGAAAACAAACCAAAGGAAGTTTTTCTTCACGCAGCGCACAGTCAATCTGTGGCACTCCTCGCTAGAGGATGTAGGGAATAGGAAGCAGGTTGGAAACAAACCAAAGGAAGTTTTTCTTCATGCAGCGCACAGTCAACCCGTGGAACTCCTCGCCGGAAGATGTGGGGAATAAGTAGCAGGTTGAAAACAAACCAAAGGAAGTTTTTCTTCATGCAGCACACAGTCAACCTGTGGCACTCCTCGTGAGAGGATGTGGGGAATAGGAAGCAGGTTGGAAACAAACCAAAGGTAGTTTTTCTTCATGCAGCGCACAGTCAACCCATAGAACTCCTCACTGGATGATGTGGGGAATAAGTAGCAGGTTGGAAACAAATGCAAGGAAGTTTTTCTTCATGCAGTGCACAGTCAACCTGTGGAACTCCTCGCTGGAGGAGGTGGGGAAGGCCAGGACTTGAACAGTGTTCACAAAGGAGCTAGATAAATGCAAGGAGGACAGGTCTGCCAATACGTATCAGCCAGGATGGGTAGGGGTGGTGTCCCGAGCCTGTTTGTCTGGATATGGGTAACAGGAGAAGGATCAGTTGTTGGTTCCCTGTTCTGTTCACTCCTTCGGGGCACCCGGCATTGGCAGACAGGACACTGGGCTAGATGGACCTTTTCTTCACTTGGCGCATGGTCAACCTGTGGAACTCCTTGCTGGAGGATGTGATGAATAAGTAGCAGGTTGAAAACAAACCAAAGGAAGACATTTTGGTCTGACCCACTCTGGCCATTCTTATGTTCTTATGTACACCCCCCTCTGCTTGCTGGTGGTTTCACCCTCTGGGCTCTGGCTGGTTTTGCTGACCCTGGCACGCAAAATACCCGAGGGAGAAGTTGTTAAATGAGGCAAATTGCCTGTTCTCCACCTTATCCAGCCCTTCCAGGCCCAGGGGAATTGTTCCCCCTCCAGGAGTCAGCTGGCCCTAGGGGTGCTGCCTGTTGGGCTCAGTTCTTCCTGGAATGCTCAGCTTTGCCCCCTGCCCCTTCTTGCCCTGGGGCAGGGCACCACAACCTTCTTTGGGTGCCCTGGGGCCAGGTGCAGCATATGCTGGCTGTTGGAGACAGCGTAAGTTGTTCCCCCATGTCAAATGCCTGTGGAGAGCTTCCTAGCCAAGCGCTAGCCTGCTTCCCTTAAGCATCCTGTTGAAACGGGCGGGCTACATCAAGGAGAACAAGGGTTTAAAAGGCGGCTCATCCGTGATGAGAGGGACATCATGCCAGACATTATGGGAGGAAGGTGGGGGGGTGTCAGCGAGGGGTGGGGAGTAACCAGGTCCTGCACCCCTATCCCCAGCCAGGTGTGACTCTCAGCTAGCAGGTAGAATAGACGATTTATTAGTTCACAGGGATACAGCGTGGAACAGATATGAAGCACAGGAAGCAGGAACCGACAGCACAATCCATCTTGCCCCCCATCGCCCCCAAGCAAGAGGCTAGGGACACCATTCCTACCCATCCTGGAGAATACGTATCGATGGACCTAACCTCCATGAATGTATCTAGCTCTTTTTTGAGGGCTGTTCAAGTCACGGTCTTCACCACATCCTCCGGCGAGGAGTTCCACAGGTTGACGTGCACTGGGTGAAGAAAAACTTCCTTTGGTTTGTTTGAAACCTGCTGCCTATTCATTTCCTTGCGTGACCCCTAGTCCTTACATTATGGGAACAAGTAAATAACTTTCCTTATTCACTTTTTCCATGTCACTCATGATTTTATAAACTTCTATCCTATCCCCCCCCTTAGTCTCCTCTTTTCTAAGCTGAAAAGTCCAAGTCTTTTTAATCTCTCTTCAGATGGGACCCGTTCCAAGCCTCGAATCATTTTTGTTGCCCTTTTCTGAACCTTTTCCAACACCAAGAGACCTTTTTGGAGATGAGGGGACCACATCTGTATGAAGTATTCAAGATGTGGGCATCCCATGGTTTTATACAGAGGCAATAAGATATTTTCGGTCTTATTCTTTATCCCTTTTTTAATGATTCGTCACATGCTGTTTGCTTTTTGATGGCCACTGCACACTGAGAGGATGTTTTCAGAGAACGATCCACAATGACTCCAAGATATCTCTCGAGGAGTTGTAGCTAAATTAGTCCCCATCATATTGTATGCATAGTTGGGAATATTTTTTCCAATGTGCCTTACTTTGCATTTATCAGCATGAAATTTCATTTTCCATTCGTTGCCCATTCACTTAGGGTACGTCCACACTTACTCCCTAGTTTGAGCTAGGGATGCAAATGTAGCCTAACGAAGTTGGTAATGAAGCAGGGATTTAAATATCCCGCACTTCATTAGCATAATCTCGCCCACGCGTTATTCCGCTCAACAGCTGATTCGAACCAAGAAGTGCGCTCCAGGATGCGTTAGTTCGAATCAAACCCCCTGGTTCGAACTAACATTACTCCTCATTCTTTGAGAGAGAAAGAGAGAGAGAGAAAGAAAGAGACACAAAAGACAGACAAAAAGAGAGAGAAAAAAGAAAAGAGAGATTGAGAAAGAGAGAGAAAAAAAGAAATGAAGAGAGAAAAAAGAGCAAGAAAAATGAGAGGGAAACAAGAAACAAGAGAGAGAAAAAGAGAAAAAAAGAAAAAAGAGAGAGAAAGAGAAAGAGAAAGAAATGAGAGAAAAGAGAGAAAGACAAAAAGAAAAAAGAAAAAGAGAGAGAAAAAAGAAAAAAGAGAGAGAAAAAGAGAGAGGGAAAAAGAAAAAAGAGAGAAAAAAGAGCAAGAAAAAAGAGAAAAATGCGAGAGGGAAACAGAAAGAGAAAGAAAAATGAGCAAGAAAAAAGAAAAAAGGGAGAAAAGAAAAAAGAGAAAAAAGAGAGAGGGAAACAGGAAAACGGAGAGAGAGAGAGAAAGAGGGGGAAAAGATAGAAAAAGAAAAAGAGAAAGAGAAAGAAAAAAAGAGAGAGATAAAAGAGAGAGGGAAAAAGAGAAAAGAAAAAAGAGAGTAAAAGAGCAAGAAAAAAAGAGGAAAAAAAGAGAGGGAAACAGAAAGAGAGAAAGAAAAATGAGCAAGAAAAAAGGGAGAAGAGAAAAAAGAGAGAGGGAAACAGGAAAAGGGAGAGAGAGAGAAAGAGGGGAAAAAGAGAGAAAAAGAGAAAGAAAGAAAGAAAAAAAGAGATACACAGAGAGAAAAATGAGAGAGGGAAAAAGAGAAAAGAGAGAGAGAGAGAGAAAGGATCAGGCCCACTGCGGTGGGCCTGGTCCTTATTTTTAAACTTTCTAGGGACCCCCTGCAGTACTATTAGACCACAGGTTGGGAACCGCTGCTCTAGACAAACCCAACCCGATGAGATCGTGCACACACTCTGGTAACACACGGCGATTCAGGTGGCAAAGCCAAGCAGCCCCAACGTTGGAGGCCGAAAGAACCGAGTTTCGCCTCGCCTAGCAAAGGGCCGGCAGAGAACGCTGTCATTGGATTGACGAGCGATCTTGAAGGAAATTCAGTTGACGAGAGATCTTGATGGGTTGGTATGGCAGGGGGCAGGACTCGGACGAGAAGCCACGTACAGGGAGGCAGAAGGTCCCACGATACCACCAGAGATGTCACCAGGAGGGGAGGTGCCACAGCAAGCCCCGCCCAAGAGACCTGATTGACAGGACCCTGTGGCCCCCGGATTGGTCAAATGCACTGATTTAATCCCAGGGCCTGCCCCAGGAAGTTACCAGCTATGAAGACTCGTTGGGTGTCGGTCTTAGATCTCGATCGCCCACATCTCATCTTTGTTGACCGGACTGGAATGTCCTCCAGCTCCAGCCTGATGTCTCCCGTCCTTCATGGGCCAATCTCCTCCCCATGATGTCCCCTCGCCAGGCCTGCCTGAGACCTTGTCTTAGGCCTACAACATCTCAGGCTGGAGAGGTCAGGAAGGGGTGAGCTTGCCCCTGAATGTTTTGTCTCTCTTGGTGTTTGTTTTGTCTCCTTCCTCAGAAGCATCGGCCAGGGCTGGACATGGGACCCAGGCTGGGGAGGCCCAGGGCTCTGAGGTGGCCGTGAGTACGATCTCTCTCTGCTTGGCGGCCTTGCTCTTCTCCACTGCTCTGGGTCCCACTGGTGGCCATCTGTGCAATTGGATGCACGAGCATTTCACACCCTCTCGCACAAGTTTTTTTTTTTAACCCTTCTGGCCATCAGCAGCTCTTCTCCTTCCCACTGTCTCACTCGGTTCTTCTTTTGGGGTCACCCAGGACAGCTCGTTCCTGGAACACCCCCGCGCCTGGATCTTCATGAAGGAATAATTAACGGCGTCGTGATGAAACCGGCCTGGAAATCCCTGCGAACGCCGCAGAGATCCAAGGCAGGAGGGCGCTATTGCATAGAAACTGTGCTTTTTCGAAAGAGAGCGTCTAGACTCTCGAGAAAAACGACAATATTGACCGTAGTCTAGATGCTCTTTTTCGACAGCGGCTTTGTCGACAGTATCTGTCGACAAAGCTTCTGTCAAAAAAGGTGTGTGGTCTAGACATAGCCATCGAGCTGGAGGAGACCTCAGGAGGTCATCAAGTCTAGCCCCCTGCCAAAGGCAGGACCAATCTCAAATCAATCAACCCAACCAGGGCTTGGTCAAGCCAAGAGTTAAACACCTCTAGGGATGGAGATTCCACCCCCTCCCTAGGGAACCCATCCCAGTGCTTCCCCACCCTCCTAGGGAAATCGTTTTTCCTAATATCCAACCTAGACCTTCCCCACTGTAACTTGAGACCATTGCTCCTTGTTCTGCCACCTCTCAGAACAGCCTCTCTCCATCCTCTTTGGAACCTCCCTTCAGGAAGTTGAGGGCTGCTGTCAAATCCCCCCTCACTCTTCTCTTCTGCAGACTAAACAAACCCAAATCCCTTAACCTCTCCTCAGAGGTCATATGCTCCAGCCCCCGAATTATTTTGGTCGCCCTCCGCTGGACCCTTTCCAATGCGCCCACATCCTTTCTGTAGTGGGGGGCCCAGAACTGGACACAATACTCCAGATGTGGCCTCACCAGAGCCAAATAAAGGGGAATAATCACTTCTCTAGATCTGCTGGCAACGCTCCTCCTAATGCACCCTAATATGCCATTCGCCTTCTTGGCTACAAGCGTACCCCGTTGACTCATCTCCAGTGATAAGTACGAAAGTGGTTACGTCTCCCTTGAGCCTCCTGGTTTCCCTTGGCTCTAAAAACGGACCCACATGGCAGTCTGCCGCCGCTTGGACGCGCGTATGAAATCCTCGCTACGAACGAAGCCACCGCCCGCCAGGTTGGGTACGTGAAAAGGCCGACGCCGAACGGCGGCCGCAAGCCGTCGATTTCCACGACGCGGCAACGCGGCCAACCCATGCTCACTTCCGACAAGGTCGAGGCTGCGACTTTTAAAGTCTCTCTTCCGTTTGCTCCTCTACTCAGCAAGATACGGCCGCTGCCGGGCACGGCGCTGGGGTATTGCTGCGTGCTGATTAGACACAGATGGGAGATTAATTGCTGATTTCCAAAGGCCAGGAATCCGCCTGTGGCCGAGAAACATCCCCAGTCCAACCTCATGAGCTGCGAATATTTTCTGACGCTGCAGTTCAGCGCTGCAGAGACAAATGACTCCAGGCTCACCAAAGCACAATGAGCAGGGTGGCCAACCCGCAGACATTTCATTAACGGACAACACGGGAAAAATGTACGGACAGATCCACATTTTTACGGACATAATTTTTATCCTATATTAAGACGACATAAATGGCCCAAAGTTGTCATTCAGACATCACACGAACAATCTGCTATTTCACTCACTTTCATGTAGTTAGCCATGGTCCTGGAAGTTTTCCATTTCGGGATCGTATATCCGAACACTGACGTTCACCATTGAGCTACATCAAGAACGAAAACGTCCCATTTCTGCTGCGCCGCAGTAAAAAGGCTGAAGCAGCACAGACGAAATGTCATTGCTATAAAACAGCGTTTCTTAAAGTGTGTTTCACGGCAACCATGGCGAGAACAGAATTCAACATGGCCGCCCTTAAAGGGGCAAGCCTCCCTTTTTTTTTTCTCAACAAAAAAATCATAGAATCACAGAATATTAGGACTGGAAGGGACCTCGAGAGGTCATCGAGTCCAGTCCCCTGCCCTCATGGCAGGACCCACTACTGTCTAGACCAGGGGTTCCCAACCTTTTTCGGGCCCCGTACCCCCTTGGCTTTTAGTAAACCTTCCTGTACCCCCTATTCAATATGAAAGGAAATAAATTCTAGACTCTATAATCCACAACTTTTTTCACGAACACTACTACTTTGGGAATATTTCAATTAGGATAATCAAGTTATTTACCAAATATTCACCATACCCCCTTGACAAGCTTCTCGTACCCCCTGGGAGTATGCGTACCCCAGGTTGGGAACCGCTTGTCTAGACCATCCTTGATAGACATTTATCTAACCTACTCTTAAATATCTCCAGAGATGGAGATTCCACAACCTCCCTGAGCAATTTATTCCAGTGTTTGACCACCCTGATAGTTAGGAACTTTTTCCTAATGTCCAACCTAACCCTCCCTTGCTGCAGTTTAAGCCCATTGCTTCTTGTCCTGTCCTCAGAGGCCAGGAAGAACAAGTTTTCTCCCTCCACCTTGTGACACCCTTTTAGATACCTGAAAACTGCTATCATGTCCCCTCTCAATCTTCTCCTTTCCAAACTAAACAAACCCAATTCTTTCAGCCTTCCTTCATAGCTCATGTTCTCTAGATCTTTCATCATTCTTGTTGCTCTTCTCTGGACCTTCTCCAATTTCTCCACATCTTTCTTGAAATGCGGCGCCCAGAACTGGACACAATACTCCCACTGAGGCCTAATCAGCACAGAGTAGAGCGGAAGAATGACTTCCTGTGTCTTGCTCACCACACTCCTGTTAATCCTTGGTGTTCCCCGTAAAAAAAATTATTGTTTAGTGTTCCTCGGTCTTAAAAAGTTTAAGACACACTGCTATAGAAGAATTGCTGTTTTTTGAAATTGTATTGCACTTTTACGAAATTTACAGACACCTCAATTTTTTTACAGACTTTGCAGACAGAGTAGAGCGGAAGAATGACTTCTCGTGTCTGGCTCACAACACACCTGTTAATGCAGCCCAGAATCATGTTTGCTTTTTTTGCAACAGCATCACACTGCTGACTCATATTCAGCTTGTGGCCCACTATAACCCCTAGTTCCCTTTCTGCCGGACTCCTTCCTAGACAGTCGCTTCCCATTCTCTGTGTGTGAAACGGATTGTTCCTTCCTAAGTGGAGCACTTTGCATTTGTCCTTATTCAGCGTCATCCTGTTGACCTCAAACCATTTCTCCAATTTCTCCAGATCATTTTGAATTATGACCCATCCTCCAAAGCAGTCACAACCCCTCCCAGCTTGGTATCATCTGCAAACTTAATAAGCGTACTTTCTATGCCAATATCTAAATTGTTGATGAAGATATTGAACAGAGCCGGTCCTAAAACAGACCCCTGCGGAACCCCACTTGTTATACCTTTCCAGCAGGATTGTGAACCGTTAATAACGACTCTCTGAGTACGGTTATCCAGCCAGTTATGCACCCACCTTATAGTAGCCCCATCTAAGTTGTATTTGCCTAGTTTATTGATAAGAAGGTCATGCAAGACTGTGTCAAATGCCTTACTAAAGTGTAGGTATACCACATCCACTGCTTCTCCCTTATCCACAAGACTTGTTATCCTATCAAAGAAAGCTATCCGATTGGTTTGACATGATTTGTTCTTTACAAATCCATGCTGGCTGTTCCCGATCACCTTACCACCTTCCAAGTGTTTCCAGATGATTTCCTTAATTACTTGCTCCATTATCTTCCCTGGCACAGAAGTTAAACTGACTGGTCTGTAGTTTCCTGGGTTGTTCTTATTTCCCTTTTTATAGATGGGCACTAGATTTGCCCTTTTCCTGTCTTCTGGAATCTCTCCTGTCTCCCATGATTTTCCAAAGATGATAGCTAAAGGCTCAGATACCTCCTCTATCAGCTCCTTCAGTATTCTAGGACGCATTTCCTCAGGCCCTGGTAACTTGCAGGCATCTAACTTTTTATCACACAACTGTCAGAGCCTGGCAGGACTGGTTTTCAGCACAGCCATGTAGCACCTCTGGGATCTCCAGCATTGGAGAAAAGGCCGTTCCACTAGGTCAGGAGCCCAAGGGGGGCTTGCGTGTGTCTCAAGTCTCCCTGCGAGAGTTATCGTCCATCATCCACTGGCCTGTTGGTACAGCCGGACGGGGAGACGCACCGTCAAGCTGGCTTCTCCGTGGTTTTTTCGTTCTCTGTGCTGTTCATCTTGGAGCCCTCACTAGCTAGGAAAGGAATCACGACAGCAGCTGTCAGAGATCCCCTCTGCCGAACAGAGCAAAGCCTGGCAGGGCTCTTATCAGAGAGACAGAGAGAGAGAAAAAAATTGTGCATGGAGAGAGAGAGAGAGAATGATTATATTTCATCCTCTCTGCTGCAGTGGGGTTTGTTTTGATCTCAGAGTCTCCCAAAGAGCTGACAGCAAACGGCCATTAGTGTGCTGATCAGAAAATACATTTTTTCCCCATGGGAAATGTTGACATTTTGGGAAAATATTGTAAAAACCCAACAATGACAACAACAAACAACAATTCCAAGCCTCGGAGTTGCTGTAATGTGACCGTTGTACTGTCCCCATCCCCCCTGCAGGCCAGGCAAACTACAATTCCCATGATGCATCGCCACAAAGAGCATCAGGAAGAGAAGGTGCCTCGTTTCCGCTGGTGTGGAAAAAAATGAATAAGGAAAAGTTATGGACTTATTCCCACAATATAAGAACGAGGGGTCACCCAATGAAATGAATAGGCAGCAGGTTTCAAACAAACAAAAGGAAGTTTTTCTTCCCGCAACGCACAGCCAACCTGTGGAACTCCTTGCCAGAGGATGTGGTGAAGACCAGGACTTTAACAGGTTTCAAAAAAGAGCTAGATAGATTCATGGAGGTTAGGTCCATCAATGGATATTGGCCAGGATGGGTAGGGATGGTGTCCCTCGCCTCTGTTTGTCTGGAGATGGGTGACAGGAGAGGGATCATGTGAGGATTCCCTGTTGTGATCCCCCCCTCTGGGGCATGTGGGATTGGCCACTGTCAACAGACAGGACACTGGGCTGGATGGACCGTTGGTCTGACGCAGTCTGGCCGTTCTTATGTTCTTATGTTGAAGTGCCTCGCCTTAGTACATTGTGGGAGAGGTAGTCCTGCCAGAGGGCACTGCGGATAGAAGAATCATAGATTCATAGCATCCAAGAACTGGAAGGGACCTCGCGAGGGCATCGAGTCCAGTCCCCTGCCCTCATGGCAGGACCAAGCCCCATCTAGACCATCCTTGGTAGATGTCTACAGAATCCTAGAATCCTAGAACTGGAAGGGACCTCGAAAGGTCACCAAGTCCTCCAGGCAGGACCAAGCACCAGGCAGAGACAACTGAACTCAGTTCCCATGAGGCACAGCGGCACCATCCTCGATTGAGGCGTCGTTTCTCGGGGGTTGGGATTTACAAACAAAATATCTCGGTGTTGCACAGGGGAGTTTAGAAAAGAGAAGACCGAGAGGGGACAGGCTAGCAGCTTTCAAGTACCGAAATGGGTGTTGCAAGGAGGAGGGAGAAAAATGGTTCTCCTTGGCCTCTGAGGATGGGACAAGAAGCAACGGGCTTCAACTGCAGCAAGGGAGGTTGAGGTTGGACATTCGGAAAAACTTCCTACCTGTCTGGGTGGTGAAACACTGGAATAAATTGCCGAGGGTGGTGGTGGAATCTCCATCACTGGAGATATTGAAGAGCAGATTGGGTAGACATCTACCAGGGATGGTCTAGATGGGGCTTGGTCCTGCCATGAGGGCAGGAGATTGGACTTGATGACCTCTCGAGGTTCCTTCCCATTCTAGGGTTCTATGATTCTATGATTCTATAGACATCTACCATGGATGGTCTAGATGGGGCTTGGTCCTGCGGGCAGGGCAGGGGACGGGACTCGATGACCTCTTGATGTCCCTTCTAGTACTAGGGTTCTGCGATTCTATAGACATGTACCAGGAATGGTCTAGTTTGGGCTTGGTCCTGCTGGGAGGGGAAGGGACTGGATTTGATGACCTCTTGAGGTCCCTTCTGGTTCTTGGGTTCTATTGTTCTGTAGACATCTACCAGGGACAGTCTAGATTGGGCTTGGTCCTGCCGGTAGGGCAAGGGACTGGATTTGATGACCTGTTGAGGTCCATTCTGGTTCTTGGGTTCTATTGTTCTATAGACATCTACCAGGGACAGTCTAGATTGGGCTTGGTCCTGCCGGTAGGGCAAGGGACTGGATTTGATGACCTGTTGAGGTCCATTTTGGTTCTTGGGTTCTATTGTTCTATAGACATCTACCAGGGATGGTCTAGATGGGGGTTGGTCCTTCCGTGAGGACAGGGGACTGGACTTGATGACCTCTTGAGGTCCCTTCTAGTTTAATTTAGATTCTATGATTTCCCTGACCTGGATGGGCATGGAATCAGGCTTATTCCTCTCCCCACTCCGGGTTTCTGCACTGCCAGTATTTTTAGACCTTCGGGGCTGTAGCGCAGTTGTTTGAAAAGAACATCTCCAGCCCAAATGGTTCGGACAGTTCCCAGGTCGGGTGGCTGTCCCCCTCTGGGCCAGAGCGATGTTTTCTTCCTTGGCAGGGGTGAATGGCATGGCGATAGCAGGCGTTGGCTGGAAAACGCTGCTGATTCACGATCCCTGCCTTTCCCAGCCCGGCAGAATGGGCATTGGGGAGCCTGGGGGGGCTTGAAGTGTTTCCAACTCACAAAGCAATTAGCCGGGCCTTTCTGGCTTCCAAATGCAACTGTTCTTCGGTTCCAGGAGGTAGCTGCTCTCTCGCTAATTTGGAATCACTTTAGAACGCCCGCTCTAATTACCCAGGGCTGTGTAATCAGGAGGCACGCCTCGTTAATTTTTCTAACTCCTGCGGTCATTCAACGGGGACGCCGTTTGGGCTCAGGGAAGAAAGGAACTCCCAGAATTGTGCAGCGTGGCTCTCACGCCGCCGTACATCAAAGCTGAGCCATGGACCATGGACCATGACAACATCCAAGCTGGGGCAGACAGTAAGTCCATCGAGCCCACGATCTTCTCTGCCAACAGCAGCCTCCCCCCCATGCAACTTGCCCAGGGGCCAAGCAATTCTGTAAGAACGTCAGAACAGCTAGACCGGTGGTTCCCAGCCGCTTTGAGTATGCGGACCCCTTTTTAATCTATTAACATTTCATGGACACACACCCCTGACCCCTGTAGGAAAAAAGAAGAGAGAGAAAAAGAGAGAGAAAGAAAAAAAGAGATAAAAATAGAGAGAGGAAAAAGAGAGGGAAAAAGAAAAAAGAGAGGGAAAGAGAGAAAGAAAAATAGAGAGAGAGAAAAGAGAGGGGAAAAGAAAAAAGAGTAAAAGAGAGAGAAAGAAGAAAAAAGAAAAATAGAGAGAGGAAAAAGAGAGGGAAGAAGAAAAAAGGGAGAGAGATAGAGAAAAGAAAAATAGAGAGAGGAAAAAGAGAGAGAAAAAGAAAAAAAAAGAGAAGCGAGAGAAAGAAAAAAGAGAGAAAAAGAGAAAGAGAAAAGAGAGGGGGGAAAAATAAAGAGAGAGAGAGAGAGAGAAATAAAAAAGAGAAAAGAGAGAGAGAGAGAGAAAAGAGAGGGAAAAAGAAAAAGAGAAAAAAGAGAGGGAAAAAGAAAAAAGAGGGGGAAAGAGAGAGAAAGAAAAATATATAGGGAAAAAAGAGAGGGAAAAAGAAAAAAGAGTAAAAGAGAGAGAAAGAAGAAAAAAGAAAAACAGAGAGAGGAAAAAGAGAGGGAAGAAGAAAAAAGGGAGAGAGAGAAAAGAAAAATAGAGAGAGAGAAAAGAGAGGGAAAGAAAAAAGAGAAAATAGAGAGAGGAAAAAGAGAGAGAAAAAGTAAAAAAAAAAGAGAAGCGAGAGAAAGAAAAAAGAGAGAAAAAGAGAAAGAGAAAAGAGAGGGGGGAAAAATAAAGAGAGAGAGAGAGAGAGAGAAATAAAAAAGAGAAAAGAGAGAGAGAGAGAGAGAAAAGAGAGGGAAAAAGAAAAAGAGAGGGAAAAAGAAAAAAGAGGGGGAAAGAGAGAAAGAAAAATATATAGGGAAAAAAGAGAGGGAAAAAGAAAAAAGAGAGAAAAAGAGGGAAAGAAAAAAGAAAAATAGAGAGAGGAAAAAGAGAGGGAAAAAGAAAAAAGAGAGAGAAGAGAGAGAAAGGAAAAAGAGAGAAAAAGAGAGAGAGAAAAGAGAGGGGAAAAGAAAAAAGAGACAGAAAGAAAAAAGAGAGCGAAAAAAGAGAGGGAAAAAGAAAAAAGAGAGAAAGAGAGAGAAAGAAAAATAGAGAGAGAAAAAAGAAGGAAAAAGAAAAAAGAGAGAAAAAAGAAAGAAAAAGAGGAAAAGAGAGAGAGAATAGAGAGAAAAAGAGAGCGGGGAAAAAAGAGAGAGAGAGAAAAGAGTAAATGAAAGGATCGGACCCGCCGTGGTAGGCCTGACCCTTATTTTTAAACTTCCCACAGACCACTTCAGTACCATCACGGACCACCAGGGGTCTGCAGCCCACAGGCTGGGGACCACTGCTCTACGGTGATTGTCACGGTATCAGCGTGGTCCAGGATTCTGGAGCGGTTTCTCGGATTGGTCCTCGACACGCCAGTCCCACCTGGGAGAGAAAGAGGCCTCCCCAAATAGCTCCCCGCTATGGGAAACCAAAAGGTTCGCCCGTGTCCTCTCTGTCACACTTTTTCTCTCCGAGACGCCAACTTTGGAGGTCTAGTGAGCGTGCACCATGCATGATGGAAGCATCTACAGTAGGGGCCAGATGTTTGTCAACGTTTCCAGCTCCGTAGATGTGGCCCGTTCATTACAGCCGGAAAAACCATAGGAATGAAGGGGCCGAGTCAGCCAAATTCAGTCTGCCCGGCTCCCCTGCTAGCTTATGGACACCCCACCAATCAACCTCCTGCCAATGCTTTTTCAGCTGCGGCGGCCCTTCAAGAGAACATCTTGCAATACAGACCAAGCTTAGCCCACCCCAGAGAGATGCTTTAAATGATGCTTTGACTAAAAATTTGGCACTGGGGGCAGCGCTGGCTAGTTACATAAACACAACGGCATTGGTTCTGCTCCTTGACTGGATGTCACCAGCCAACACATGCCAACTGTAGAGGTTCCCGGTGGAACGTACAGTCCGCAGTAGAGGCTCAGGGCGGGTTACTGTCAGGTGGTTTCAAAACTTGCACAATGTCCTGAGAAGAGCAAGGTCCGGTTTTTAATCAGATTCGTGGATTCCAAGTCTCACCCACGGAATCACTCTAGAACTGGAAGGGACCTCGAGAGGTCATCGAGTCCAGTCCCCGGCCCTCAAGACAGGACCAAGCCCCATCTAGACCATCCCTGGTAGATGTCTACAGAATCACAGAATCATAGGATACTAGAACTGGAAGGGATCTCAAGAGGTCATCGAGTCCAGTCCCCTGCCCTCATGGCAGGATGAAGCACCATCTAGACCATCCCTGGTAGATGTCTACAGAATCACAGAATCATAGGATATTAGAACTGGAAGAGACCTCGAGAGGTCATCAAGTCCAGTCCCCTGCCCTCCCAGCAGGACCAAGATTATCTAGACCTTCCCTGGTAGATTTCTATTCAACCTGCTCTTCGATATTGCCAGTGATGGAGATTCCACAACCTCCCTCGGCAATTTATTCCAGTGTTTCACCACCCGGAGAGTTACTAAGTTTTTCCTGATGTCCAACCTAAACCTCCCCTGCTGCAGTTGAAGCCCATCGCTTCTTCTCTGATCCTCAGAGGCCAAGGAGAACCATTTTTCTCCCTCCTCCTTGTGACGCCCTTTCAGATACTCGAAAACTGCTATCACGTCCCCTCTCCATCTTCTATTTTCCAAACTAAACAAGCCCAGTTCTTTCATAACTCATGTTCTCTAGACTTTTCATCATTTTGGTTGCTCTTCTCTGGACCTTCTCCAATTTCTCCACATTTTCCCGAAATGTGGTGCCCAGAACTGGACACAAGACTCCAACTGAGGCCTAACCAGCCCAGAGTAGAGCGGAAGAATGACTTCTCGTGTCTTGAAGTCCAGAATCATGTTTGCTTTTTTTGCAATAGTGTCACGCTGTTGATTCATATTTAGCTTGTGGTCATTTTGGTTGTTTTTTTCTGGATCTTCTCCAGTTTCTCCACCTCATGCTTGAAATGTGGGGCCCAGAACTGGACACAATCGTCTTTCTTGAAACATGGGGCCCAAAACTGGACACAAAACTCCAACTGAGGCCTGGTCTGTGCAGAGTTGAGTGGAAGAACGACATCTCCTGGCTTGCTCACCGCAATCCCGCACACTTCCAGCTGCCCTGAGTAAGATGACCGTGACGCCAAACAATGGGGCCTCCCGATGAATTTTCCAGGACAAATATCTCAAAAACAGGATGACGTTGGGGCAGGATACCCGAACGGATGCAACCCGATAGGCTGGCAAAGTGGAGACTAGAAGTAGACCTACCCAGCCCCATCCCCCCACGCTCATATTATTGGTGGATGTGTCTCGGTTTCCTTTTCTGCAGCTCTCTCCCTTTCCCTCACTGAATGAAGTAGCAGGACTAATGAGGAGGCGGACACGGGGCAGGTCTGACAAGTTGATTGCTTCCGCCCCAAATGAGGATTCACCCTTAATAACTACTCACAGCTCCCTTTACAGAGTGTGGCAGGTAATTGACTTGTGACAACACAGGTCAACGCAGATTAGCCTGACTCAGAAGGACAACTTCATTTGTGCTCCCAGCCCGAGGGGGGAGAAAAAAACACCTTAATCCGACGGCAGGAGAAGAAATCATTAACTCGCCGCCAGCACAGGGCCTCAGACACGTCCGGCTGCATCGAGAGCAATCCTGCCTGACGGATGCAAATCGACCGGGGCTGTCACTCCACGGACCGCGGCGGCATCTGGGATGTCACGCCGCCAGGCAACGGAGCCGTGGGCAGGGGTCGACGCCGGGCCCTGATTCTGGGAAGAGGGGATCAAGGCCATTCTTGGAGGCTCTCAGTCATCGGGGCAGGACTGGCCCAAACGAACAGCCCCTCTTCCCCCCCTTCCTCCGATGCCTTCTCCAGTCCGCTTTGGCCCAGGGTTTCCACCCCCTCGGTCTGCAGAATAGGGACCATCGACAGTACGGTCACGGTTTCCTCTTCCAGTGTCGCTTTCCTGACCCTTCCCTTACCCCTACCACTATCCCTACCCCTAACCCTACACCTACACCTACCCCTAAGCCTAACCCTACCCCTACCCCCATCCCTACACCTACCCCTAACCCTATCCCTACCCTTACCCCTAACCCTAACCCAACCCCTACCCCTACCCCTAACTCTAAACCTACCCTTACCCCTAAACCTAACCCTACCCCTACCCCTAACCCTACACCTACACCTACCCCTAAGCCTAACCCTACCCCTACCCCATCCCTACACCTACCCCTAACCCTATCCCTACCTTTACCCCTAACCCTAACCCAACCCCTACCCCTACCCCTACCCCTAAACCTAACCCTACCCTTACCACTAACCCTAACCCTACTCCTACCCTTACCCCTACCCTTACCCCTAACCCTACCCTTACCCCTACCCCATCCCTATCCCTACCCCTACCCCTAACCCTAACCCTAACCCTACCCTTACCCCTAACCCTAACCGTATCTCTACCCCTATCCCTACCCCTTCCCCTAACCCTATCCCTACCCCTACCTCAACCCTATCCCTAACTCTAACCCTAACCCTTACCCTATCCCTATCTCTACCCCTACACCTACTCTAACCCTAACCCTAACTCTAACCCTGCCTCTGCCCCTGCCCTTGCCCCGCCTCTACCCCTACCCCTACCCCTACCCCATCCATATCACTATCCCCACCCTTACCCCTACTCCATCTTTACCCCTATCCCTACCCCTACTCCTACCCCTACCCCTACCAACCTCTACCCTTACCCTTACCCCATTTTTTGGTCAACAGCTTTTCCCTGGGGGCGTTATTTTTTGGTCAACAACTTTTCCCTGGGGAATGGCCGCCCTTAAAGGAGCAATCCTCCTTTTTTTCTTCTCAACAAAAAAATCCTTGGAGTTCCCCATAAAAAAAAAAGATTGTTTGGTGTTCCCTGGTCTTAAAAAGTTGAAGAAACACTGGCCAGATGGTGCTTGGTCCTGGGAGACTGGACTTGATGACCTCTTGAGGTCCCTTCAATTTCTTTGGCTCTATGGTCATCCACAAGGGAGTTTGTGCCTTCGGGGCAGGGTGTTTGTTTATGCACAATGGGAGGTTGGGTGATTAAGATAGCGAAAGGCTGGTTGGTCAAGTGATTGAAGGATCTGCAGATGATCATAAGAACTCTGCCAGGTTCTCCACTTAAGAGACAGGAAACCAAGGGTAGGAAGAAATGGTGCAGTGCCCCAGGGGTGTGTATTAGTGTGCGCCAGTTACAAAGGGACCTCACAAAACTGGGTGATTGGGTGATACAAGGGCAGATGGAGTTCAGGACAATTTGTAGGACACACCACCCAGGATGGGCAGGACGAAGTGTGGAGACATTGCGGCTAAGCCTTGTGTACACACAACACACAGCTCAGAATGTGCACGCGCACACACGCCAAGCCCAGCATGCCTGTGTAAAGATACACACAGCCAGCTTAGTGTGCCCGTGTACACACAAACAGACTCAGCCCAGAGTGCCTGTGTACACACACACACCCCCAAGCTGAGTATGCCTGTCTACAAACACACACCCACACCGAGCCCAGCGTGCCTGTGTACACACCCACACCAGGCCCAGCGTGCCTGTGTACACACACCCACAAAAAGCCTAGTATGCCTGTGTACACACCCCCACAATGAGCCCAGCCTGCCTGTATACACACACCCACAACAAGCTCAGTGTGCCTGTGTACACACAAACACACCGAGCCTAGTATGCCTGTGTACACACCCACAGCAAGCCCAATGTGCCTGTGTACACACACACACCGAGCGCTGTGTGCCTGTGTCCACACAAACACACCGAGTCCAGCATGCCTGTGTCCAGTGTGCCTGTGTACACACCCACACCAAGCCCTGTGTCCCTGTGTCCACACACACATAGTGAGCCCAGAGCACCTATGTACAAACACACACACACACACACACACACCCTGAACCCACTATGCCTATGTACACACACACAAACCGAGCCCAGCATGCCTGTACACACACACACAAACACACACACACGCGCACACACACACCGGAGCCCAGCGTGCATGTGGTACACAGACACAGACACACACTGACCCCAGCACATCAGTGTACACCCCCACAGCACCCCCTGAGCCCACACACACACACACAAAACGCAGTGTGCCTTTGTACACACACCATCTGGCTTTCCTGCACACACCCATCCCCCGGCAGCATATACACATTCATGAGCATGCACACACAGAACCCACCTTTCCTGTACACACACACACACAACCCAACAGGTCGGGGCACAGGCACGCCACTCCGCCCACTGTGCCTGGACTTACACCCACACTGCTACACACACGGACAAGCAACAGAGCCCTACGTGCAGCACGCACGCACACACACACACACACACACAACGTCAGCCAGCTTGTATCCACACCCTCACAATCAGGTGGTCTCGGATACAACTCTATCCTGCTTCCCTTAGTAGCGGCGATCTCCTGATGGGGTGTGTGTGTGTGTGTGTGTGTGTGTGTGTGTGAAGCAGCCACGTCATGGGCCTCAGGGCTCGTGAGATATTTTGAGGCTCAACACCCCCCAGGCATGTTAATGACCATGCAGCACCTGCCCCCTCCCTCCCTTTCTATATTCTTGCCTCTGATTGCTCCGAGGCTACCGCCCAACCCGCTGTCCCACAATGTGTCAGCTGATCCCTCCCGCCCCGGTGTAGTCACCATCCCAGATGAAGGGACGTAAGAATGGAAGAATCCTAGAATCTCAGAACTGGAAGGGACCTCAAGAGGTCATCAAGTCCCATCCCCTGCCCTCACGGCAGGACCAAGCGCCATCTAGACCATCCATGGTAGATGTCTATAGTATCATAGAACACTAGAACTGGAAGAGACCTCGAGAGGTCATCAAGTCCCATCCCCTGCCCTCACGGCAGGACCAAGCACCATCTAGACCATCTCTGGTCAATGTCTACCCAACCTGCTCTTCAATATCTCCAGGGGTGGAGATTCCACAACCTCCCTCAGCAATTTATTCCAGTGTTCAATCACCCAGACAGGGCGTTTTTCCGAATGTCCAACCTCAACCTCCCTTGCTTCAATTGAAGCTTCTTGTCTGATCATCAGAGGCCAAGGAGAACAATTTTTCTCCCTCCTCCTTCTAACGTGCTTTTAGGTACTGGAAAGCCGCTATCACATCCCCTCTCAGTCTTCTCCTTTCCAAACTAAACAAGCCCAATTCTTTCAGTCTTTCCTCATAGGCCGTGTCATGGTACTGCAGGGGACGGGACTTGATGACCTCTCAAGGTCTCTTCCAGTTCTAGGGGCCTATGATTCTGTAGACATCTACCAGGTATGGTCTAGATGGTGCTTGGTCCTGCCGTGAGGGCAGGAGACAGGACTCAATGACCTCTCGAGGTCCCTTCCAGTTCTAGGATCCTGATTCTGTAGACATCTACCAGAGATGGTCTAGATGGTGCTTGGTCCTGCTGGGAGCGCAGGGGACTGGACTTGATGACCTCTCGAGGTCCCTTCCCATTCTAGTGTCCCATGATTCTATTATTCTAGACCTTGCATCATTTTTGTTGCTCTTCTCTGGACCTTCTCCAATTTCTCCACCTCTCTCTTGCCCTCTTCCCACTCCCTGCTCCTCCCCAGGCACCAAACTGGGGTGACGTTCAATTGCTGAGGACATGGCCTTTGGGTCTAATAAGAATTTCTGCTCCAAGTTGGAGGACCTCATCCACTGGAAGTCACAGAAGAGACGGCTCTGTCACGGGATGACTTGAAGCCACCGCCAGGAGGCGGCTGAACAAAGATCGGGTTTTCGGGCGAGGTGTTCCCAGCACAGCTATTGGGGTCTTCTTGCCATCAGGCAAGGTGCTGGTCCATTGAAGCTGGAACAAGGTGCCAAAGAGAGTTTGAAGGCCCCTCAAGAGAACAGAGGGACCCTCATGAGAGGAGACTGAAAGTATTGAATCTGGACAGGCCAGGAGAGGATTCCCTGCCTCCTCCCCCAGTGTATTCTTATTTTTATTTCCTTCCTCTGAACCACCAGAGCTGAAGATGAGACGTAGGACAAGGAGGACCAAGGCTCTGAGGTGGAGCTGAGGGCACTGGGACGTCTCTAGATGGCAATAAAAGGGGTGATTTCTGAGCCTGCTAGCTTCAGTGTTGTACCAAAAGTGTTGGAAAACCAGAGTGTTTTCCCATGCGGAAAATGGGCGAGAGAAAGCTGAGGGTTCATCTAGATCAGTGGTTCCCAACCTTCTTGAGTATATGGACCCCTTTTCAAGCTATTAAGATGTCAGGGACCACCTCTGCCCCGTGGGAAAGAAAGAAAGAAAGGGGGGAAAGTGGATAAAAGAGAGAAAAAGAGAGAGAAAGAAAGAAAAAGGGAGAGAGAGAAAGAGAGAAAGAAAGAAAGAGGAAAAAGGAGGGGGGAAAGAGGAAAAAAGAGAAAGAAAGAGAGAGAGAGAAAGACAGAGAGAGAGGAGAGAGGGGGAATGAGGAAAAGAGAGAGAAAGAGAGAAAGAAAGAGAGAAAAAAGAGAGAAAGACAGAGAAAAAGGAGAGAGGGGGAATGAGGAAAAAAGAGAGAGAGAGAAAGAGAAAAAGAGAGAAAGAAAGAGAGAAAAAAGAGAGAAAGACAGAGAAAAAGGAGAGGGGGGAAAAAGGAGAAAAGAGAGAAAGAGAGAGAGAGGAGAGAGGGGGAATGAGGAAAAAAGAGAGAGAAAGAAAGAAAAAGAGAAAGAAAGAAAGAAAGAAAGAAAAAGAGAGAGAAAGACAGAGAAAAAGGAGAGAGGGGGAAAGAGGAAAAAAGAGAGAGAAAGAGAAAAATAGAGAGAAAGAAAGAAAAAGAGAGAGAAAGAAAGAGAAAAGGAGAGGGGGGAAGAGGAAAAAAGAGAGAGAAAGAAAGAGAGAGAAAGAAAGAGAAAAAGAAAGAAAAAAGAGAGTGGGAAACAAGAAAAAAGAGAGCGAGAAAGAGAAAAAAGAGAGAGGAGAAAAAAAGAAAAAAGAGAAAAAAGAAAAAAGAGAGAGAGAGAAAAGAAAAAAGAGGCAAAGAGAGAGAAAAAGAGAAAAAGAAAGGATCAGGCCCACTGTGGTGCACCTGATCCTTATTTTGAAACTTTCCAGAGACCCCCTGCAGCACCGAGTAGACCCCCAGGTCCATGGACCACAGGTTGGGAACCATTGCTCTAGACCAGAAATGTGGTTGAAGATAACTCAGGGTTAGCTGGCCTATACGACCTACCTCCTGTAGGAGACCTTCGTGGTCTCCTCGGACCAATACATGTTGCTATACCAGCTATTATGTCCAGCCTTGCCATTTTTGGTGCTTTCCTTACAGCTCCCCTGCTCTTGCCGTTATCGTTTCACAACGATTCTCACCGCTCAACAAGCCCGGGGGCTAGAAAACCATGGAACCCTGAAGCGCGGGGGACCCAATGGCTCAGAAACGCGACGGCCGATGGAAAGCGCTCCAGATCGATTTGTAGCGGCCCTCATGCTGCTTTGAGGCTTGTTATGGGGTCGGCCAAGCTGCAAACTTGTCTTTTGACCTCAGTTTCTCCCGGCGGGGCCATGGTAGCTGACGTGGCCAGGAACAATATGCCAGAGTGCGGCTGCCAACACTAGGTGGGGGTGGAGCACGTGGGCTGTGGAGTTGTAGCTCTTTATCCCAATCTAGACCAGGGGGGTTCAAACTTTTCTCCTCGCGACCCCAACCTCTAGCTCCACACGCCCATTGGCTGGTTCCTGGCAGGTTTCTTGCAGGTCCCAGCGCGGTCCGCAGTGCCAGGCAGGAAGTTGGCCTTAGCACCCCTGGGGCTCACCCGGCCACTCTACAGAAGCGGTTCCCAGCCTGTGGTCTGCGGACCCCAGGGGGTCTGCAGCGATACTGCAGGGGGGTCTGCGGGAAGCTTAAAAATAAGGATCAGGCTGCCACAGTAGGCCCGATCCTTCCTTTTTCTCTTTTTCTCTCTCTCTTGTCTTGTTCTCTTCCTTTTCTCTCTTTTTTCTTTTTTCTCTCTCTCTCTCTTCTCTCTTTTCGTTTTTTCTTTTTCTCTCTCTCTTTTTTCTTTCTCTCACTTTCTCAGTCTCTTTTTCTCTTTTTCCTTTTCTCTCTTTTCTCTCTCTCTCTTGTTTTTTCTTTTTCCCTCTCTCTTTTTTCTCTCTCACTTTCTCTCTCTCTTTTCTTTTTTCTCTTTTTTCTCTCTCTTTCTCTTTCTCTTTTTTCTCACTCTCTCTTTTCTCCCTTTTCTTTTTTCTTTTCCCCTCTCTCTTTTTCTTTTTTTTTCTCTCTCTCTCTCTCTTTTGGTATGTCTACACTACAAAGTTAATTCGAAATAACAGCAGTTATTTCGAATTAACTTTAATAGCGTCTACACAGGCAAACTGCTATTTCGAAATAAATTTGAAATAGTAGAGCCCTTATTTCGAATTTGGTAAACCTCATTCTACGAGGAGTAACACCAAATTCGAAATCGCTATTTCGAATTACATGCTGTGTAGACACTTAATTTGAAATAGGGGGCCTCCAGCCCTTTCCAGGGAGCCCTGGTGGCCACTCTGGGCACAACCAAGAAAACTTACTCTCCTCTCCCCCAGCCCCAGAGCCATTAAAGGGGTAGACCCTGGCCACAGTGCCTGTGCCAGCTCCAAGCCTGCCAGCTGAGAGCCAGCAGTGGCCACCGGGGCCCCGATCCAGTGGTCCCAAACATGAGCCAGCAGGCCACTGGCAGCCAGCCCTCCACTGCTCCCCAGGTGCAGTCTGCCAGCTCCCAGGAGCCTGACAGGGGCTGGAGAAGGCGGGCGCCTTCCTGGTCCAGGGTGGAGATCATGGACCTTATTCAGGTTTGGGGGGGATGCCCCCAATGTCCATGATCTCCGCACTAGACGGAGGAATGCGGCCGTCTATGGCAGGATAGCTGCCAGCCTGGCCACCAAAGGCCACGTATGAACCCAGGAGCAGGTTTGCATGAAAGTCATGTTGGTCCGGCGAGACCCCCAACCCTGAGCCCTGAGCTTCCCCTCCCCCTTCTTCCCCTTGCTTCCCCCTTCCAGCTCCCTCCCCCCAGGTTTCCCCCTCCCCTCTCCCACCCTCTCTCTTCCCCTCTCCCACCTCCTTTTCCCAGTCTCCCCAGAGGTTCATCCCCCCCCATTTTGTTCAATAAACCCAGTTTCTATTTTTGAACATACATGTCTTTTGTTTGACATCAGGAAGGGGGGCTGGGGAGGGGTAAGTGGAAGGACGTGAGGGAGGAATGGGGCACGAGCCCCCGATGGGGAGGACTGGGGTGGCTCTGAGGGCTTCTTGGGGTGGACGCTTTCCCTCAGGGCCTCCTGGATCCTGACAGCCCCCCGATGGACCCCCCGGATGGCAGCCTGCGGCAAGTGCAGCTGGGCTGATGGCAACGACCCCACGAGATGCACCGGCGTGCCCAGGGGCAGCTCTGGCTCCATGTGGCCGAGTGCTGTGGTGTCCCGGGTGCGGGCACCCAGGTCACTCCAAGACAGGACTGCTTTGCTGTCCCTCATCGAGGTAGACAAGCAAGCGGGGAACCCTGAGAACTGTCTGTCCGGGGTGGGGGTAGGGTCCCTTTAAGCACGGAGCTCAGTTAGCCTCAGGCAGGAGCCACACACACTAAGTCCTAACCTGATGCCCTGCCGGCACTGGTTCCGGCCAGCCTTAACTTCGGTTCAGGGTCCACTCAGTGTGGACGTGCTATTTCGAAATAGCAAAACGCTATTTTGAAATAGTTTTGTGTCTAGATGCGTTATTTCGAATTAGTTTAATTCGAATTAACTATTTCAAATTAAGTTAACTCAAAATAGTGCTGTAGTGTAGACATACCCTTACACACACACTTTTTTCTCTATTTTTTTTTCTTTTTTTCTCTCTCTCTCTTTCTAGACCAGGGGGAGGTCTAGGTTGGATATTAGGAAAAACAATTTCCCAAGGAGGGTGGGGAAGCTCTGGGATGGGTTCCCTAGGGAGGGGGTGAAATCTTCATCCCTAGAGGTTTTGAAGGCCTGGCTTGACCAAGCCCTGGCTGGGATGACTTAGTGTGAAGGGCAGGTATATGGGCCGTTGGGGCCAAAATGGGGCTACCACCAGGCCCAATGGCATGACCCATGTTGCTGTGGAAATGTCTCCCTGGCAACAGGAGCCATGACAGCACCGTGGCATCTCCATCCCTAGAGGTTTTGAAGGCCTGGCTTGACCAAGCCATGACTGGGATGACTTAGTGTGAAGGGCAGATATATGGGCCATTGGGGCCAAAATGGGGCTACCACCAGGCCCAATGGCATGACCCATGTTGCTGTGGAAATGTCTCCCTGGCAACAGGAGCCATGACAGCACCGTGGCATCTCCATCCCTAGAGGTTTTGAAGGCCTGGCTTGACCAAGCCGTGACTGGGATGACTTAGTGTGAAGGGCAGGTATATGGGCCGTTGGGGCCAAAATGGGGCTACCACCAGGCCCAATGGCATGACCCATGTTGCTGTGGAAATGTCTCCCTGGCAACAGGAGCCATGACAGCACCGTGGCATCTCCATCCCTAGAGGTTTTGAAGGCCTGGCTTGACCAAGCCATGACTGGGATGACTTAGTGTGAAGGGCAGATATATGGGCCGTTGGGGCCAAAATGGGGCTACCACCAGGCCCAATGGCATGACCCATGTTGCTGTGGAAATGTCTCCCTGGCAACAGGAGCCATGACAGCACCGTGGCATCTCCATCCCTAGAGGGTTTGAAGGCCTGGCTTGACCGAGCCCTAGCTGGGATGATTGAGTCGGGGTTGGTCCTGCTTTGAAGAAGACCTCCTGAGGTCTCTTCCAACTCTAGAACTCTATGATTCCATGATGATCTAGAACAGCTGCTGGAGAGTCACATGGCTTCCAGGTTCCAGAAGTGGCACCATTTCAGTGCCGTGAGATCCTTCCTTCAGAATGAAAGTTAATCCAGGGAGAATTTTCCTTGGGGTGGATGCATGAGAGGGCTACTGCTGTAGTCACTAGTGTTATGTTTTAGGGTATGTCTAGACTACATGCTTCTGCCGGCAGAGGCATGTAGTCTAGACATAACCTTAGTGTGACTAGCTAAGTAAATGCATCCATGTTTGGCCATTTCTGAACTGGGACCTTTGGGCAGCTGTGCAGAGCTAAGGAGAAAGCCCAAGACCTACAAGGGAAGACTGAAAGAATTGGGTTGGTTTAGTTTGGAAAAGAGAAGACCGAGAAGGGACATGATCACAGCTTTCAAGTGTCTAAAAGGGTGTTACAAGAAGGAGGGAGAAAAATTGTTCTCCTTGATGATCAGACAAGGAGCAACAGGCTTAAATTGCAGCAAGAGAGGTTTAGGCTGGACATTAGGAAAAACTTCTTACCTGTCAGGGTGGTTAAACACTGGAATAAATTGCGGAGGGAGGTTGTGGAATCTCCATCGCTGGAGATATTGAAGAGCAGGTTGGATAGACATCTACCAGGGATGGTCTAGACAGTGCGTGGTCCTGCCGTGTGGACAGGGGACTGGACTTGATGACCTCTCGAGGTCCCTTCCTGTTCTAATATTCAATGATTCTATGATTCTATAGACATCCACCATCAATCGACGTTGGAGGTATTGAAGAGCAGGTTGGATAGACATCTACCAGGGATGGTCTAGATGGTGGTTGGTCCTGCCATGAGGGCAGGAGATGGGACTTGATGACCTCTCAAGGTCCCGTCCAGTTCTACTGTTCAATGATTCTATGATTCTATGGACATCGATCATCAATGGACGCTGGAGATATAGAAGAGCAGGTTGGATAGACATCTACCAGGGATGATCTAGATGGTGCGTGGTCCTGCCATGAGGGCAGGGGGTGGGACCTGTCCCCCATCACACTCAAGTCATCTGCTCACCCCTCATCTACAAATCATGCCTTGACTTTCTCTTTAAGAGAAGTATATCAAGTGCTTTGTGTCTGTCCCTCATAAGGCAGGTTTCTAACCTCTGAATCATTCTCATGGATTTTCTCTGAAGACTTGTTTGTCTCACCACCGCCAATCCCTGGTTTGTCTCACCATTGCCAGTCCCTGGTGAGATTGGGTGCTAGACTGCATGTTTGTTGGATGGGGTTGGGGGTCGCTCTCCAATGAGGACTGCAATGGACGCGAAAGGCCACTGCATCTCAGAATTTGTAATACCATGACTCTGAACAACACAAAGCCAGCAGGACACAGAAGTCTTCCCCATAGCTTCTCATTTCATTCTTTCATTCTTTCCAGCGTACGAATGGCATCAGCGATTGCGTCCTTAATCACAAAAAGCCCTGGTGGGCCCGTTCCTTATTTTTAAACGTTCCATGGACCCCCTGCAGTACCATCACGGACCAGCAGGGGTGCACGGACCACAGGTTGGGAACCACTGCTGTAGACCGTTCGTCGTTTTGGTTGCTCTTCTCTGGTCTTTTGCCAATGTCTCCACCTCTTTCTTGAAATGTGGGGCCCAGAACTGGACCCGAGGTGCCGACTGAGGCCTCATGCCAACAAAATGCCCTTCCCTTCGAATTTACCAATGCGTTCCGATGAAGATGGTTTCTGCAGTGATTCGATCAACCTCAAAAGTCCCTCAGAAGGCCGGTGGGGTTTGGAACCTGCCTGGATTCCAGCCGACAAATTTTCTGTGCTGATGAGGACTTGAAAACCTTGGAAGTCCTAGCTTCTAAACCTCCAAACTCATGGTTTCTTGGAAGACCGGGCTACCAAGGTGTCCAAGGTCTCTGGTGGTCCAAGAAGATGGTGAGAAATTTGTGGGGTGGAGGAGAAACCACAGTGACCGTTGAAGAAAGACGGCCATATTGAAATAAAGTGCTTCACGTTCACAGCCCAGGATAGACATCCTGCCAGCTGAAAAATTTGAATTCTCAAGGCTTCGCTTTTCAGTCAGAATGAACATTTTCCCTTCTCTTCAGCTTAGCGTCTTCGGTGCCAACCAGAAAATCCCCCGTCAAAAAGAGCTTTGCGGGATGTTTTTTTGGCGCTGGGTTTTTCACTCTGCAGTGGTTTCCGAGGGCAGCTTTTCCAGCGGAGTTTATCGATTTTTTTTTCCTCGGGATAATTCTTTAGGGATGCCCTGGATTTCTCTCAGCACGCTGCAGCATACTGACAAGGCTGCATGATCACTTGAAAAACAAGGCCGCCGTGTGCGCCTGTTTCTCCAAATTTCAGTTTTCCACTGTCGCCCCCACATTGGCTGGCTCGCTGTAACCAGGGGTACGTCTAGACTACATGGTTTTTTTTAAAGGAGATACGCAAAGTCAGAGATAATTTGCATATCTTCTTCCGACCATTTTTTTGGAGCATTTCTTTCCAAAAGTGAAAGCAGTTTAGACGTGGTTCTTTTGAAAAAAAACACCTTTTTTTCAAAAGAACCTTCTTCCTCAAAAATTGAGGTTTACCGGTTCTTTCGAAAAAAGGGGTTTTTTTTCCCGAAAGAACTGTGTCTAAACAGCTTTCACTTTCGAAAAAACTTCTTTCTCTAAATTTCAGTTTTCCACTGTCATCCCCACATTGGCTGGCTCGCTGTAACCAGGGGTGCGTTTAAACTACGGGTTTTTTTCCGAAAGGAGAGATGCACATTTTTCACTAATTCACATATCTTCTTCCGACCGCTTTTTCGAAAGCGTATTTTTCCAAAAGTGAAAGCAGTTTTCCCCTTTTGTCCCCGCATTGGCTGTCTTGCTGTAACCAGGGTACATCTAGACTATGGATTTTTTTTTCAAAAGGAGACATGCAAATTCAGCGCTAATTTGAATATCTTCTTCCGACTGCTTTTTCGAAAGCGTTTTTTTCCAAAACTGAAAGCAGTTTTCCACCTTTGTCCCCGCATTGGCTGTCTCACTGTATCCAGGGTATATCTAGACTACAGATTTTTTTTTCAAAAGGAGATATGCAAATTCAGCGCTAATTTGAATATCTTCTTCCGACTGCTTTTTCGAAAGCGTTTTTTTCCAAAACTGAAAGCAGTTTTCCACCTTTGTCCCTGCATTGGCTGTCTCACTGTATCCAGGGTATATCTAGACTACGGATTTTTTTTTCAAAAGGAGATATGCAAATTCAGCGCTAATTTGCATATCTTCTTCCAACCGCTTTTTCAAAAGCGTTTTTTCTGAAAGCGAAAGCAGTTTCAGACGTGGTTCTTTCGAAAAAAGGGTTGATTTTTTTCTGAAAGAACCATGTCTAAACTGCTATCACTTTAGAAAAAGCGGTCAGAAGAAGCTATGCAAATTAGCGCTGATTTTTCATCTCTCCTTTCGAAAAAAATCCCGTGTTCTAGACGCACCCCATGTGATTACAGATGAGACATCTCGGACTGGTCCATCTGACATCGGTAGACCTAGATGGAGGTGGTGAACTGTTCTCAGATCCCACCTGAACTTTTCTCCTGTGCCACTGATGTGAAGATATCATATATGTCCCCCGGTGCATGAACGGGAGGCTAATTAAGTGCGCATTTCCCTCAACAATGTGTCTCCACTCCAAGGAGTCTAGTTTCAAACTGGAGAAATGGTCTGAGGTCAATAGGATGAAGTTTAATAAGGACAAATATACTTAGGAAGGAACAATCCGTTTCACACACACAGAATGGGAAGTGACTGTCTAGGAAGGAGTCCGGCAGAAAGGGATCTAGGGGTCCGAGTGGACCACAAGCTAAATATGAGCCAACAGTGTGACACTATTGCAAAAAAAGCCAACGTGATTCTGGGATGCATTAACAGGTGTGTTGTGAGCAAGGCATGAGAAGTCGCTCTTCCGCTCTGCTCTGCGCTGATGAGGCCTCAATTGGAGTAGTGTGTCCAGTTCTGGGCCCTACATTTCAAGAAAGATGCGGAGAAATTGGAGAAGGTTCGGAGAAGAGCAACAAGAATGATGAAAGGTCTAGAGAACATGAGCTATGAAGGAAGGCTGAAAGAATTGGGCTTGTTTAGTTTGGAAAAGAGAAGATGGAGAGGGGACATGAGAGCCGTTTTCAGGTATCTAAAAGGGTGTCACAAGGAGGAGGGAGAAAAATCATTCTCGGCCTCTGAGGACAGGACAAGAAGCAATGGGCTTAAACTGCAGCAAGGGAGGTTTAGGTTGGACATTAGGAAAAAGTTCCTAACCATCAGGGTGGTGAAACACTGGAATAAATTGTCGAGGGAGGTGGTGGAATCTCCATCTCTGGAGATATTTAAGAGCGGGTTAGATAGACATCTATCAGGGATGGTCTAGACCAGTGTTTCTTAAACTGTGTTCCGAAGCACACTGGTGTGCCATGGAGAATAACAGAATTCAAACTGGCCACCCTTAAAATGTCAGGCAACTATTTTTTTTTTGCTCAATAACTTCTGCCCCCCAACCTTTTTTTTTCTCACCCAAAAATCCTTGCTGTTCCTCATAAAAAAAATTATTGTTTGGTGTTCCTTGGTCTTAAAAAGTTTAAGAAACACTGCTCTAAACAGTACTGGGTCCTCCCATGAGGGCCGGGGATTGGATTCGATGTCCTCTTGAGGTCCCTTCCAGTTCTAGTGTTCTATGATTCCACAGACATCTACCAGGGATGGTCTAGATGGGGATTGGTCCTGCCGGGAGGGCAGGGGACTGGACCTGATGACCTCTCAAGGTCCCTTCCAGTTCTAGTGTTCTATGATTCACATTCAGCCTCCCCTCCCACCCCCGTATCTCATGATCTGTCACAAAGAAAACCACCAGAATGATCCATCCTGTTGTGGTGGCATCTCAGCAACTTCCCCAGTGCCGCTCGGCTCGGCACACAATGGCCTGGACTTGTCTCCCAATGATCAAACCCGTCTTTTTGGTGTCACCTGTCAGAAATAGGACATCATAGAATCCTAGGCCTGGAAGAGACCTCAGGAGTCATCAAGTTCAGCTCCCTGCCCAAGGCAGGACCAACCCCAACCCAATCATCCCAGCCAGGGCTTGGTCAAGCTGGGCCTTCAAAACCTCGAGGGATGGAGATTCCATCTCCCTAGGGAACCCATCCCAGTGCTTCTCCACCCTCCTAGGGAAATCGTTTTTCCTAATATCCAACCTCGACCTCCCCCACGGCAATTTGAGACCATTGCTTCTCGTTCTGCATCTGTCACAACCTCTCTCCATCCTCCCTTCAGGAAGTTGAAGGCTGCTAGCGTACGAGGGGGTGGCTAATTTTCTCCCCCCCTTTCCGTCCACGTCCAAAGTCCTGCTCCAAGATGATCCCTAATTGCTTCCCACCTTCTGCTAGCCCCTGGAACGGGCTATCACTGAAATGCCGCCTGCTACGAACCACTTTGCGTTGCCTCTCTCCTCGGCAGAATGCAACAGCTTTGTCTGACATCTGTTCCAGAGAGCGGCGGGAAGCCAATTATCCTTGACGGCCGCCTGTCCGCGGATAATTGGCACGCGAGACTTTTAACAGAGAGAGTGTCAGGGGTGCCTTTCCATGTGTCACGCTGCGTCTCTGAAGCTGCGTCGGTTGCTTAGTAGGGGCGTTATCCTGTCACCTCTCGACAAGCCCCAAGGTACCCCCTTGACTGGAAACCCTGCTCCCTCCCACCACCGGGCCGGAGCAGGGATCGGTTGTGCGTTTCCACCTGTGACGTCCTGGAGGCGCTAGTAACCCGGCGCTCTCTCCTGGTGGTGTGGTTTGATTCCCGGTGACTCCCCCGCCATGTGGTTTGGACCAGACCCCTAGTCTGATCGGAAGGCGGTTCCCAGAGAGAGACAAAGGAAGAGAGGCGGGGACAGCCTGGGATTAATAGTCCTGAAGGAGATGCCCGTAAGGAGTTAAGTGTGATGGGACTGAGAGTCGTGGCATCTGACCACGGAAATCAAAACAATCCACAATGCCTGACTTAGGTGCCAGCTCTCCTAGAGAACGAATGGGGAGAGGGGCTTAAAAGCCCCCACAGTGGGCAACAAGGGGTTAAGGAGATTCTCTGGCCTCAGCCAGCCCTTCCCCATGAGCCCTGCAAGAGACGCACACGATGGGGGAGGATGTACCAGAGATAAGAGCGTCTCCCTTAGGAGACACCTAAGTTGTTACACCTGGCTCATCTGTCGCTGGCATAATCACGGCAATTTACAACACTCGTGGTAGATCATTGACGTTCATCACAGCCTCATTGCTTAAATATACTCTCGAGGCAAGATTTCAAATAATGGTTGGATATGGCACGTTGGACATGTGTGTGTTACCGTATTATGACGTTCGTGGAGGGCAAAATCAGAGCTGTCCCAGGTGCTGAATTTTCCAGAGAACCCACTTCTTTAATGCCACCTAAGGAACTATGAACAGGACCTCCAGAATTCCAGCTGGGCATAAGACCCCCAGGTGAAATCCAGGCTCCGAGGGGTTACCCATGCTTATAGGTCAGGCTCAGATTTGAAGGGCTTCCCGTTGAAACGGACAAGACGCAGGTTGAGTCGAGCGCGAGGGGATGTGATTTGGATCATAGAATCATAGAAATCTACAACTGGAGGGGACCTCAAGAGGTCCAGTCTCCTGCCCCCCACGGCAGGACCAAGCACTGTCTAGATCATCCCGGATAGATGTCTGTCCAATCTGCTCTTCCATATCTCCAGCGATGGAGATTCCACAACCTCCCTTGGCAATTTATTCCAGTGTTTCACCATCTGGACAGGTAGGACGTTTTTCTGAATGTCCCACCTCAATCTCCCTTGCTGCAATTTAAGCCCATTGCTTCTTGTCCTATCATAGGAGGTCAAGAAGAACAACTTTTCTCCCTCCTCGCTGGAACACCCTTTTAGATACTTGAAAACCGCTATTGTGTCCCCTCTCCGTCTTCTCTTTTCTAAACTAACTAAACCCAATTCTTTTAGTCTTCCCTCTTTGGCCATGTCTTCTAGACCTTTCATCATCTTTTAGATACTCGAAAACTGCTATCGTATCCCCTCTCCATCTTCTCTTTTCTAAACTAACTAAACCCAATTCTTTTAGTCTTCCTTCTTTGGCCATGTCTTCTAGACCTTTCATCATCTGTTAGATACTTGAAAACCACTATCGTGTCCCCTCTCCATCTTCTCTTTTCTAAACTAACTAAACCCAGTTCTTTCAGTCTTCCCTCATGGGTCGTGGGGTTTTTTTGGTTCCTCTTCTCTGGACCTTATCCAATGTCTCCACCTCTTTCTTGAAATGTGGGGCCCAGAAGTCGACACAACAGTCCAACGGAGGAGTATTTTCCCCCCTAGAATGCTTAAGATGTAATGTGGATGCAAAAGGCTCTGTGTTCAGTTACCTTCTGACTTCAGTGGAATATTTGTCGTGTGAATAGACCTATTAACTAGCCCCGAGACCCAATCCCGGCTTGCAGTCAAGAAATTAATTGCTTGGCTCTTGTCTGCCTATACATTGTTCCAGGAATGGTTTTATACCGGCATTCCCCTAAGACCTGTATAAGTATTCTGTTCATAAATACGACGACAGCACTGTTCTTGCTAGCAAGGGCCATATATTATAGGATAGTGCGGTAGCATCACCACTGTAAAAGCCAATACATCAAAGGCCGAGAGAGATTGCGGGCATTTGTCTCCCAGCGGGTTGTTCCGCACCTGAATGCTGACGATCTAGATGGGCCTTGCATGGTTTCCGAGGGTATTCTGCTGATGAAATCTCTGCTCCATAGAAATGTGCCCCACCGTGAGAAACGAGTCACCATGAGGTCTTTTTAACTCACCTTGAGGAGAAAGCTACATCCAGGAGGAGGCTGGGGTGGAGTATGGGCAAATCTTTAAAGTCATGGGTTTAAGCGACAGTCAAGAAGGCATGCCGTCCCTCCCACCAGGCACTACATGTCAATGCAGCCAGGAGAGGGATGAATTCTTCAGTTCTAAGCCCTGTGAGATGGTGACGTTTCCAATGACCATGGCTGCATCAGAATGGGGGTAGAAGGCATCTCAGATAGTTGGCTCTCAAACCATACCAGGATTCATAGGTGAGAACGCCACTCAAGACCTAATGTACAGTGAGATGGAGAAGACCCTGCCTACAACCCCTTGACTTGACGATGACTGTGGCTGTACCACTGTCACAGGGACGGGGGTGGAAGGCATCTCAGATAGGGGGCTCTCAGGCCATGCCAGTTTTTGATAGGGCAGAACACCACCTAAGAACCAATAGACCATGAGATGGAGACGACACTTCCTACAACCCCTTGACTTGACGATGATGTTTCCGATGACTGTGGCTGTACAACCATCACAGGGACAAGGGTAGAAGGCATCTCAGATAGGCGGTTCTCAGGCCATGCTGGTTTTTCATAGGGCAGAACACCATCCAAGAACCAATAGACCATGAGATGGAAAATACCTTTCCTACAACCCCTTGACTTGACAATGACATTTCTGATGACCGTGGCTGTACCACCGTCACAATGAATGGGGGCAGAAGGCATCTCAGATAGGCAGCTCTCAGGCCATGCCGGTTTTTCATAGGGCAGAACACCACCTAAGAACCAATAGACCATGAGATGGAGAAGACCCTTCCTACAACCCCTTGACTTGACGATGACATTTCCGATGACCGTGGCTGTACCACTGTCACAGGGACGGGGGCAGAAGGCCTCTCTTCTTGGGTTACAGGCCCATGCACAGGAGAGCCAACAGACTTGGTGGGTCCTTGGACAAAGTGTGTGGGGGGTGGGGGGTGGCTTTGTGCTCCTGGGAGAGTTGGAGCCTTGGATGGAAGAGGCAGGGGTGGAGGACTTCAGAACTCCCCAGTGCACACCGCAAAGCACTCCAGTGGTGACTTAACAGGCCAGGGTCTGGCCACTTCAGGAATGGGGTTGGCAGCCAGGAGAAGGTCTCACCATGTCCTCCCAGTCAGTGTCTACGGAGGCTTGCACTGAACGCGCCAGAAGGAACCATTTTAGGCGAGCCTCTGTAGAGTTTTGACTCCCCCCCCCACGCCCTGAGAAGGAGCGCCACATGGAACGTCCCTCATCAAGGCCTCCCTCTCTCCAACTGTAGAGTCACCATCGTTAAGTGGCTCTGAGGGGAAATGCCACGCTGTTGCTAGCACACCTGTCTGGGCAGGGTAGTTGGGGAGAGGCTGTGTGTGTGGATAGATAGATAGATAGAGGGGGTGTATGGGGATAGATAGATAGATAGATAGATAGAGGGGGTGTATGGGGATAGATAGATAAATAGATAGATAGAGGGGGTGTATGGGGATAGATAGATAGATAGATAGATAGAGGGGGTGTCTCGGGATAGATAGATAGAGAGATAGATAGAGAGATAGAGGGGGTGTCTGGGGATAGATAGATAAATAGATAGATAGAGGGGGTGTATGGGGATAGATAGATAGATAGAGGGGGTGTGTGGGGATAGATAGTTAGATAGATAGATAAATGGGGTGTATCGGGATAGATAGATAGATAGAGGGGGTGTCTCAGGATAGATAGATAGACAGATAGATAGATAGATGGGGTGTGTGGGGACAGATAGATAGATAGAGGGGTGTGTATGGGGATAGGTAGATAGATAGATAGATGGGGTGTATGGGGATAGATAGATAGTTAGATAGATAGATAGATAGATAGATAGAGGGGGTGTATGGGGATAGATAGATAGATAGAGGGGGTGTGTGGGGATAGATAGATAGATAGATAGATAGTAGATAGATAGGGTGTATGGGGATAGATAGACAGATAGTTAGATGGGGTGTGTGGGGATAGATAGATAGATAAATGGGGTGTATGGGGATAGATAGATAGATAGAGGGGGTGTATGGGGATAGATAGATAGATAGATAGAAGGGTGTGTATGGGGATAGATAGATAGATAGATGGGGTGTGTGGGGATAGATAGATACATAGATAGATGGGGTGTGTGGGGATAGATAGATAGATGGTGTGTGGATAGATAGATAATGATAGTGGGTGTGTGGGGATAGATAGATAGATAGAGGGGGTGTATGGGGATAGATAGATAGATAGAGGGGGTGTATGGGGATAGATAGATAGATAGATAGATAGATAGATAGATAGATAGATGGGGTGTATGGGGATAGATAGATAGATAGATAGATAGATAGATGGGGTGTGTGGGGATAGATAGATAGATAGATAGATAGATGGGGTGTATGGGGATAGATAGATAGATAGGTGGGGTGTATGGGGATAGCTAGATAGCTAGATAGATGGAAGAATATACCACCTACTCAAGTTGCTGCAATAAACTCAAGACCTGCCACATTCCTGTTGGATTGCTGCCAGCATGATTTTTACTCTTGCAAGGGTTTCATTTGTTTGTTTCTTTATTTGCCGGGGGGGGGGGGGACAGAAAGGATTTTTCAGCCTAAGTTTAGAGCAGGGGTGGGAACTGGTTGTGGCCCCCGGCTTGCCTGGATCCGGGCTCCCCTCCCAGCATTGGGGAGTCTATGCTGGCGCTCCAGATACCCCTCCCATGGGGCTGGAGTACCCTAAATCTACTAGCTTAGGTCTCTCTAGGCTCTGGTGGCAAGGGGGGAGTGTCCTTCAGCTTCTCCACTGGGGGCCACATCCGTGAGGGTTGTGGGGGCTTTCCTTGCTTCTCACTTGCGTGCAGCCCCTGACTGTGGGTCCACAGCCTCTGACCCCCGAAAGGCTCTCCACCCCTGGTTTACAGCATGTTTCCTAGGTGGATCTGGCTCTCCTGCGCCCTTTCCAAAAGCCCTCTCAAAAGTTTGCTGCCTCGCTCCTCCGCCGGCTTAGAAGCTGGCTTTTGCAACCCGGCTTCTCCCTGAGTCGGCCCGGAAGGGGCTACAGAAACGCACAAGCCCTCCACGTCCCGGGCCCCAGGGGCCGGTTCCAGCTTCCGAATCAGGCTAGCCACGTCGCCAGCAGGAAAGCAGGACCAACTGCCCCCCCCCGCCCCCAGGCAGACATGACGGATTGCCTTAATGACCAACGCCTCTCCACGAGCCATTAAGACCAGACGCCGAGGGCTGCAGCCGAGCAAAACAAGTCTCTAATTACACTCCCTTCTAGTGTGCGTGTCTGGAATGCCTTCCCTGCCTCCTCCTTTTTGTCCCCTCCCTGTCTGCTTCCATGCCAGAAATAAGAGGAAAAGTCCTCTCATGGACTGATAACTAGTTAAAAGATAGGAAACAAAGGGTAGGAATAAATGGTCAGTTTTCAGACCAGAGAGAGGTAACTAATGGTATTCCACACGGATCCATACCGAGACCGATCCGATTCAACCTATTTAAAAATGATCTGGGGAGAGGGTAAAATTTGCAGATGATACCAAACTGCTCAGGATAGTTACGCCCAAAGCAGACTGGGAAAAGCTTCCAAAAGATCTCACCACACATAGGGTGTGTCTAGACTACAGGGTTTCGTCGACAAAAGTGGACTTCTGTCGACAAAACTATACCTGCGTCTACACTGCCGCCGAGTTCTGTCGACATAATGCCGACAGAATGTGGCAGTTTTGTCGACGGTGGTAAACCTCATTTGACGAGGAATAACGTCTTTTGTCGACAGAACTCTGTTGACAGAAGGTGTTATGGCATCTACACTGTCCTTTGCGTCTATACTCGCATCTCGACAAAGCGGCTTGCTTTGTCAACAGAACTGGATGGAGTCTAGACGCTCTTTGTCGACAGAAGCTTTGTTGACAGTATCTGTCGACAAAGCCTCTGTCGACAAAAGCTTGTCGTCTAGACGTACTCTAAGGGTATGTCTACCCTACAGTGTTATTTCGAAATATCTAATTTCGAAACAGTTATTTCACGATCACTTATTTTGAAATAACGCGTCTACACACAAAATGCATTTTGAAATAGCTTTTTGCTTTTTGCTATTTCGAAATAGCGTGTCCACACTGCTATTTCGAAATAGCGTGTCCACACGAAATAGCGTGTCCACACTGAATCGCATTTAAGGCCAGGTGGAACTGGTTCCGGCAGGGCATCAGGTCAGGAGTTATGTTGTGGCCAGGGTGGCCAGCAGGGCACCCTGGGAAGGGCTGGAGGCCCTCTATTTAGAAACAAGCATCTACACAGCGCTTATTTCGAAATAGCAATTTCGAAATTGGCGTTATTCCTCGTGGCATGAGGTTTACCAATGTTGAAATAAGCCCTCCACTTCGAATGAATTTCACAATAGCGGTTGGCTTGTGTCGACGCTAGCAAAGTTATTTCGAAATAACGGCTGTTATTTCGAAATAACTTTGCTGTGTAGACATACCCTAAGGCTGTGTCTAGACTGGCCAGTTTTTCCAGAAAATCAGCCGCTTTTCCAGAAAAACTTGCCAGCTGTCTACACTGGCCGCTTGAATTTGCTCAAGAACACTGACGATCTAATGTATGACGTCATATGACCCTATGACGCTCCCGTTCGGGCAAAAGCCCTCTTGCGCAAATGCTTTTGCGCAAGAGGGCCAGTGTAGACAACCCAGAATTGTTTTACGCAAAAAAGCCCCGATGGCTAAAATGGTGATCGGGGCTTTCTTGCGCAAAAGCGCGTCTAGATTGGCCAGGGACGCTTTTCCGCAAAAAGTCCTTTTGTGGAAAAGCGTCCATGCCAATCTAGACGCTCTTTTCCGCAAATGCTTTTAATGGAAAACTTTTCCGTTAAAAGCATTTGCGGAAAATCCTGCCAGTCTAGATGTAGCCTAAGAGATTGGGCAACAAAATGGCGCATGAATTTGAATGTCGAGCAACACAAAGTAATGCCGATTGGAAAACATCAGCGCAACGACACACACAAAACGATGGGGACTAATTTCCACTCGAAAGATCTTGGAGTCCTTGTGGATCGTTCTCTGAAAATATCCACTCTGTGTGCAGTGACCGTCAAAAAACCCAACATCTTAAGAATCATTCAAAGAGGGATAAATAATAAGACAGAGACTATCTTATTGCCTCTCTGTAAATCAATGGCTTCAGGAGGTAGCCGAGTTAGTCTGTACAGGATAAACGTAAAAAACAAAAACTATTCTGGTAGCACTTTATAGACGAACAAAACATATAGATGGTATCATGAGCTTTCGTGGGCGCAATCATAGAAAGCTCATGATACCACCTATATGTTTTGTTCGTCTATAAAATGCTACCAGACCAGTTTTTGTTTTTTAAGTTTATAAATCAATGGTGTGCCCACATCTTGAATACTGTGGTCGCCTCCTCTCAAAAAAGATCTCTTGGCATTGGAAAAGGTTGAGAAAAGGGCAACAAAAATGATTCGCGATTTGGAATGGGTCCCATACGAAGAGAGATTAAAAAGACGGGGACTTTTCTGTTTAGAAAAGGGATGAGACAGAGGTCTATAAAATCATGACCTATGTGGAAAAAGTGAATAAGAGCTAGGGGTCACACAATGAAATGAACAGGCAGCTGGTTTCAAACAAATCAAAGGAAGTTTTTCTTCACTCAGTGCACAGTCAACCTGTGGAACTCCTCGCCGGAGGATGCGGTGAAAGCTAGAACTTTAACAGGATACAAAAAAGAGCGAGATAGATTCATGGAGGGTAGGTCCATCAATGGCTAATAGCCAGGATGGGTAGGAATGGTGTCCCTAGCCTCTGTTTCTCTAGAAGTGGGAGACAGGGAAGAGATTACGTGAGGATTACCTGTTGTGTTCCCTCCCTCTGGGGCATTTGGAATTGGCCACTGTCGGCAGACAGGGTACTGGGCTAGATGGATCTTTGGTCTGACCCAATCTGGCCGTTCTTATGTTCTTATTGACTCGTTCCTATCACATAAGAATGAGGGGTCACCCAGTGAAATGAATAGGCAGCAGGCTTGAAATAAACCACAGGAAGTTTTGCTTCACTCAGCGCACAGTCAACCTGTGGAACTCCTCGCCAGAGGAGTGGTGGTGAAGACCAGGGTTCAAAAAGGAGCCAGATACATTCATGGAGGTTAGGTCCATCAATCCTCAGTCCGGAGGGGTAGGGATGGTGTCCCTCGTCCCTGTTTGTCAGGGGCTGGAAATGGATGATAGGAGAGGGATCACTTGATAATTCGCTGTCCTGTTCATTCCCTCTGGGGCATCAGGCATTGGCCACTGTCGGCAGACACGATCCTGGGCTAGATGACCTTGGTGAAGGAAGCCTGATGTTTGTGTCGTATCCATCATCACCCCTGTTAACAATCAGCACCTCTCGTAGGACAAGCACACACCTGCTTTTAATGCCTCCAGCTATTCCTTCTTCTGGGACCACTTTCCAGGATCTAGACCTCCCAGGGGACCTGGACAGTCCTGCTGGTAGGTGGACACCTCTTGATGCTTCATGGAGACACCCATTCTTGGGTACAAAGCACAGATGGGTGGGAGGGTGGGTGGGTGGCTTCTCTGGCCTGGGATTTCAACCGGTCAGACAAGATGAGCGACTGGTCCCGTCTGGTCTTCAGATCTACGTGGCTATTAACCGGCCACAGCTTTGGAAAGTGCGTGTGTGCACGGGAAATTAACAAGGAGTCCAGTGGCGCCTTAGAAACTAACCAATTTATTTGGAGATAAGGGTTCAGGTGTGTGTGCATGGATGCATGTGAGTATATGAACCTCTATAGTCCGGCACCCTCAGGACCTGAGCGATTCTGAAGGAGAGAATTTTCCGGACCACGGGAGGTCAGCACAGGTTGAACCTCTCTAGACTGGCACCCTCGGGACCTGGCCAATTACAAACAAGAGAATTTTCTGGACCACGGGAGGTCAGCACAGGTTGAACCTCTCTAGTCTGGCACCCTCGGGACCTGGCCAATTACAAACAAGAGAATTTTCTGGACCACGGGAGGTCAGCACAGGTTGAACCTCTCCAGTCTGGCACCCCTGAGACCTGCCCAATTCTGAATGAGAGAATTTTCTGGACCACGGGAGGTCAATACAGGTTAGACCTCTCTAGTCTGGCACCCTCGGGACCTGGCCAATTACAAACAAGAGAATTTTCTGGACCACAGGAGGTCAATACAGGATGAACTTCTCTAGTCTGGCACCCCTGAGACCTGCCCAATTCTGAATGAGAGAATTTTCTGGACCACGGGAGGTCAATACAGGATGAACCTCTCTAGTCTGGCACCCCTGAGACCTGCCCAATTCTGAATGAGAGAATTTTCCAGACCACGGGAGGTCAGCACAGGTTGAACCTCTCTAGTCTGGCACCCTTGGGACCTGGCCAATTACAAACAAGAGAATTTTCTGGACCACGGGAGGTCAATACAGGATGAACCTCTCTAGTCTGGCACCCCTGAGACCTGCCCAATTCTGAATGAGAGAATTTTCTGGACCACGGGAGGTCAATACAGGATGAACCTCTCTAGTCTGGCACCCCTGAGACCTGCCCAATTCTGAATGAGAGAATTTTCCAGACCACGGGAGGTCAGCACAGGTTGAACCTCTCTAGTCTGGCACCCTCGGGACCTGGCCAATTACAAACAAGAGAATTTTCTGGACCACGGGAGGTCAATACAGGTTAGACCTCTCTAGTCTGGCACCCTCGGGACCTGGCCAATTACAAACAAGAGAATTTTCTGGACCACAGGAGGTCAATACAGGATGAACTTCTCTAGTCTGGCACCCCTGAGACCTGCCCAATTCTGAATGAGAGAATTTTCTGGACCACGGGAGGTCAATACAGGTTGAACCTCTCTAGTCTGGCACCCTCGGGACCTGCCAATTCAAACGAGAGAATTTTCTGGACCATCGGGAGGTCAATACAGGATGAACCTCTCTAGTCTGGCACCCCTGAGACCTGCCCAATTCTGAAGAGAGAATTTTCTGGACCACGGGAGGTCAATACAGGATGAACCTCTCTAGTCTGGCACCCCTGAGACCTGCCCAATTCTGAATGAGAGAATTTTCCAGACCACGGGAGGTCAGCACAGGTTGAACCTCTCTAGTCTGGCACCCTCGGGACATGGCCAATTCAAACAGAGAATTTTCTGGACCATCGGGAGGCAATACAGGTTAGACCTCTCTAGTCTGGCACCCTCGGGACCTGGCCATTCAAACAAGAGAATTTTCTGGACCACAGGAGGTCAATACAGGATGAACTTCTCTAGTCTGGCACCCCTGAGACCTGCCCAATTCTGAATGAGAGAATTTTCTGGACCACGGGAGGTCAATACAGGATGAACCTCTCTAGTCTGGCACCCCTGAGACCTGCCCAATTCTGAATGAGAGAATTTTCCAGACCACGGGAGGTCAGCACAGGTTGAACCTCTATAGTTCAGCACTCTCGGGACATGACTGATTCCAAACCACAGAATTTTCTGGACCATGGGAGGACAATACCAGTTGGACCTCTTTAGTCTGGCACCTTCAGGACCTGACTGATTCCAAACCAGAGAATTTTCTGGACCATGGGAGGACAATACCAGTTGGACCTCTTTAGTCTGGCACCTTCAGGACCTGACCGATTCCAAACCAGAGAATTTTCTGGACCACAGGAGAACAATACCAGTTGAACCTCTCTAGTCTGGCACCTTCAGGACATGTCTGTTTCCAAACGAGATAATTTTCTGGACCATGGGAGGCCAATACAGGATGAACCTCTCTAGTCTGGCACCCCGGAGATGTGCCCAGTTCTGAAGGAGAGAATTTTCCGGACCACAGGACGTCAATACAGGTTGAACCTCTCTAGTCTGGCACCCTGGGGACCTGACCTATTCTGAACCAGTGAATTTTCCAGATCACAGAAGGTTAATATTCTCTAGCAGCATTACCAACACTTCTACTGCTTACCAGGACCTCAGTGTTAGGGTCCTACATCCCGGCCACCAGCTAACACCGGGACCTAACCACTAGGCCATCCCATTGCCCGGGAGACCCAGCCACACTAATCCCTTACTCTAACCACTAGGCCATGCTGTCAGCATGACCACTGAAAGCTGCAAATGGTTGTGACAACGGGGCCTACAAACTAACCCCAGTGGTTCAGAGCAGCTGGTGAAAAGCAGGCAGCGATTCATGGATTGTCACAAGGATCGGTTCCATAAAACGGTATATTGGCTATAAGGGTCATGCTTAGACCGATAGGTCAAGAGCAGCAGGAAATCAGAAACCAAGGCACCAAAAGGGGGTGTGTTGGTGATTCAGCCTAGCTGGCAGACAAACCCAAGAGGATGGGCTATTTCACTCGTCCCTCCCTTTGGGGCTCCTTAAAATGAGACTTTGGGGGGGAAATCGGGGAGACCTTATACCTCCCACCCCCATGCTGTGCTTGCAAGAGGGGTCTGGGCAGGCCTGCCGAGGGGGGGTTGGCAAAGGGGGAACTGGCCCATGGCCTAGCGCTCCCTAGCCCCGCCCCTTTCACCCAAAGCCCTGCCCCTTCCTCCCAAAGCCACTCCCCTTCCTCCCAAAGCCACACCCCTTCCTCCCAAGGTCCCTCTCCCGCTTCGCCAAGGGGAGAGAACTCCTCACGCCTCCTTAATCAACTACCAGAGCAATTGCTCAGTGTGTCGGCTGGGCTTTCCGTGAGACACGGTTCGTTGAGTTGGGCGCATAACCGGCTGGAGAACCGTTCTCAGAGAATCGTTCTTAACGGTTCCAAATCCTGCTGGACGGGCAGAACAAGTGGGGTTCCGCGGGGGTCTGTTTTGGGACCGGTTCTGTTCGATATCTTCATCAACGATTTAGATATTAGCCTAGCGAGGATGCTTATTAAGTTTGCAGATGACACCAAGCTGCGAGGGGTTGGAAGTGCTCTGGACGATCGGGTCATCAGTCAAAACGATCTGGATGAACTGGAGAAATGGTCGGAGGTCAACAGGATGAAGTTTAATAAGGACCAATGCTCCACTTAGGAAGGAACAATCCGTTTCACACACACAGAATGGGAAGCGACTGTCTAGGAAGGAGTCCGGCAGAAAGGGATCTAGGGGTCATAGTGGACCACAAGCTAAATACGAGTCAACAGTGCGACACTATTGGAAAAAAAGCCAACATGATTCTGGGCTGCTTTAACAGGTGTGTTGTGAGCAAGACACGAGAAGTCGTTCTTCCGCTCTATTCTGCGCTGGTTAGGCCTCAGTTGGAGTAGTGTGTCCAGTTCTGGGCCCCACATGTCAAGAAAGAGATGGAGAAATTGGAGAAGGTCCAGAGAAGAGCAACCAAAATGATGAAAGGTCTAGAAGACACGACCTATGAGGGAAAATGGAAAGAATTGGGCTTGTTTAGTCTGGAAAGGAGAAGATTGAGGGGGGACATGATAGCAGTTTTCAAGTATCTAAGGGTATGTCTACACTACAAAGTTAATTCAAACTAACAGCCGTTAGTTCGAATTAACTTTCATAGCGTCTATACATACAGACCGCTAGTTTGAACTTAATTCGAACTAGCGGAGCGCTTAATTCGAACTAGGTAAACCTCATTCTACGAGGACTAATGCCTAGTTCGAATTAAGTAGTTCGAATTAAGGGCTGTGTAGCCACTTAATTCGAACTAGCTGGAGGCTAGCCCTTCCCAGCTTGCCCTGGTGGCCACTCTGGGCCAAGCCAGGGAAACTCTTCTGCCCCCCTCCCAGCCCCGGAGCCCTAAAAGGGGCACAGTCTGGCTACAGTGCCCGTGCCAGGTGCAAGCCTGCCAGCACCCAGCCAGCAGACCCTGCACCTTGGCATGAGCCAACCACCTGCTGCCACCCAGCCCTCCGCCTCTTCCCAGGACCAGGCTGGCAGCTCCCAGGAGCCTGCCCAGGGCCGCAAGAGGCGGGCGCCCGCCTGGTCTAGTGCGGAGATCGTGGACCTCATCGAGGTTTGGGGGGAGACCTCCAACGTCCACGACCTCCGCACTAGGCAGAGGAATGCGGCCGTCTAGGGCAGGATAGCTGCCAGCCTGGCCACCAAAGGCCACATGCGAACCCAGGAGCAGGTTTGCATGAAAATCAAGTTGGTCCAGTGAGACCCCCGACCCTGGGCCCTGAGCTTCGAACATAAGAACATAAGAACGGCCGTACTGGGTCAGACCAAAGGTCCATCTCGCCCAGTAGCCTGTCTGCCGACAGCGGCCAGCACCTGGTACCCCGGAGGGGATGGACCGAAGACAATGACCAAGCCATTTGTCTCGTGCCATCCATCTCCAGCCTTCCACAAACAGAGGCCAGGGACACCGTCCCTACCTCCAGGCTAATAGCACTCCATGGACCCAACCTCCATGACTTTATCTAACTTCTCTTTAAACTCTGTTATAGTCCTAGCCTTCACAGCCTCCTGTGGCAAGGAGTTCCACAGGTTGACTATGTGCTGTGTGAAGAACTTTCGCTTATTAGTTTTAAACCTGCTACCCATTCATTTCATTTGGTGTCCTCTAGTCCTTCTATTATGGGAACTAATGAAGAACTTTTCTTTATTCACCCTCTCCACACCACTCATGCTTTTATAGACCTCTATCATATCCCCCCTCAGTCTCCTCTTTTCTAAGCTGAAAAGTCCCAGTCTGTTTAGCCTCTCTTCATATGGGACCCGTTCCAAACCCCTAATCATTGTAGTTGCCCTTTTCTGAACCCTTTCCAAGGCCAAAATATCTTTTTTGAAGTGAGGAGACCACATCTGTACACAATACTGAAGATATGGCGTACCATAGTTTTAGACTTCCCCTCCTCCTTCTTCCCCTGGCTTCCCCCTTCCAGCTCCCTCCTCCCAGGTTTCCACCTCCCCTCTCCCACCCTCTCTCTTCCCCTCTCCCACCTCCTTTTCCCAGTCTCCCCAGAGGTTAATCCCCCCCCCCAGTTTTGTTAAATAAAGAGAGTTTCTATTTTTGAACACTTGTCCTTTATTTTTTACATCAGGAAGGGGAGCTAGGGAGGGGTAAGTGGAAGGAGGTGAGGGAGGATTGGGGCACAAGCCCCCGATGGGGAGGACTGGGGTGGCTCTGCGGCTCCTCGGGGTGGAAGCTCTCCTGCAGGGCCTCCTGGATCCTGACAGCCCCCCGATTGACCCCCCGGATGGCAGCCTGCGGCAAGTAGCAGCCGGGCTGATGGCCGAGTGCTGTGATGTGCCGAGTGTGGGCACTCAGGGCACTCCAAGACAGGACTGCTTTGCTGTCCCTCAGCGAGGTAGACAAGCAAGCGGGGAACCCTGAGAACTGTCTGTCCCAGGTGGGGGTCGGGTCCCTTTAAGCACAGCCCTTGGCTAGCCTCAGGCAGCAGCCCCACACACTAAGTCCTAACCTGATACCCTGCCGGCACTGGTTCCGGCCAGCTGTAACTTCGGTTCAGGGTCCACTCAATGTGGACATGCTAGTTCGAATTAGCAAAATGCTCATTCGAATTAGTTTTTAGGTCTAGATGCACTAATTCGAATTAGCTTTGTTCGAATTAACTAAGTTAGTTCGAATTAGTGCTGTAGTGTAGACATACCCTAAAAGGGTGTCACAAGGAGGAGGGAGAAAAGTTGTTCTCCTTGGCCTCTGAGGACAGGACAAGAAGCAATGGGCTTAAACTGCAGCAAGGGAGGTTTAGGTTGGACATTTGGAAAAATTTCCTGCCTGTCAGGGTGGTGAAACACTGGAATAAATTGCCCAGGGAGGTTGTGGAATCTCCATCGCTGGGGATATCGAAGAGCAGGTTGGATAGACATCTACCAGGGATGGTCTAGATCAGCCATGGCCAACCTGTAGCTCTTCCCCCCTAAATGTGTGGCTTGTGAAGCCTTCCCCGTGGCTCGTGAAGCCGCCCACACACGCCTAGAAATGGCCCTCAACCCCCGGTTCCCTGAGCTCACCAGGAGCTGGGGAGCCGTCCAGCACAGCAAAGCAAATATGGCGCCAGCCGACAGAAGGCTAATGTGGCCAAAAAGCCAACCTGAGGTTTTTTTAAAGGGACAGTGTCTTTTTTTTTTTTTGGCTTGACAACTTTCCACCCCCCCCCCCCCCGGCTCTTTGGGCTATATGCACAACTACTTTGGCTCTTTGCCTGTAACGGGTTGGCCACCCCTGGTCTAGATGGTGCTTGATCCTGCTGGAAGGGCAGGGGACTGGACTTGATGACTTCTTGAGGTCCCTTCCAGTTCTATGATTCCATGGACATCTACCAGGGATGGTCCAGATGGTGCTTGGTCCTTCCAGGAGGGCAGGGGACTGGACTTGATGACTTCTTGAGGTCCCTTCTCGTTCTATGATTCCATGGACATCTACCAGGGATGGTCTAGATGGGGTTTGGTCCTGCCGGGAGTGCAGGGGACTGGACTTGATGACTTCTTGAGGTCCCTTCCAGTTCTATGATTCCATGGACATCTGCCAGGGATGGTCTAGATGGTGCTTGGTCCTTCCGGGAGGGCAGGGGCCTGGACTTGATGACTTCTTGAGATCCCTTCCAGTTCTATGATTCCATGGACATCTACTAGGGATGGTCTAGATGGTGCTTGGTCCTGCCAGGAGGGCAGGGGACTGGACTTGATGACTTCTTGAGATCCCTTCCAGTTCTATGATTCCATGGACATCTACCAGGGATGGTCTAGATGGTGCTTGGTCCTGCCAGGAGGGCAGGGGCCTGGACTTGATGACTTCTTGAGATCCCTTCCAGTTCTATGATTCCATGGACATCTACCAGGGATGGTCTAGATGGTGCTTGGTCCTGCCGGGAGGGCAGGGGACTGGACTTGATTCCCTCTCGAGATCCCTTCCAGTTCTGCTGTTCTATAACTTGACCTAAAAAATACCTAAAACCAACAAATAGTCCTGCAGCACCTGAGAAACTAAGAAAGCACGTAGAAGGTATCACGAGCTTTCGTGGGCACAACCTAAAACACTTAATCGTTTAATGTGCCACCATTCCAACTGTTTTGATTGAAATTTTCCCAGCGGAGGGTCTGCTGGAAAGAACACTCCCAAAAGCACTGGTTTTCTCGGACGGCTAGCGCCCTGAGAAATGTAAACTTTTCTTCCCCAGTTATTTCAGCGTGAGAGCGATTCCGCAATTATTCCAAGCCGCATCTGAGAGCAGGCCGGGCTTTTGGTGCCGGGGGGGGGCTCACATTCTGAAATGAAGCGAGGGGTTTTTCGCCCCTAATTTTCAAAGCCGCAGCCGCAGACCGACTCCCGAAATTCACCTCCGGCCACACCGGGAGCCCATGAACCTGGAACACGCACGTTTTGGGACGCCTGGGCTAGAAGGCAGCTCTGCCTTCGAGCAGCAGGAGACCGCATGGCACAGCCCGCTTCGATCCAACTTTGAAGTTTGACAGCTCTTTTATTGAGGGCTCCCAAGGCGCGCTCAGATTTGCTCGGCGGAAAGCAAACAAAACGGGCCGGAAAACATAAGCAACATCCAAATTCATTCTGGATCTCAAATATTTGTGAGCTGTATTTTCCCCGTATTCCCTCTGCTCTGCTAGATACGTGTCGGGGCTCAAGCCAGCTGAGGGAACTCTTTGTATGCAAACGGCACACGTGGGTATACACCGCCGCTACCGTCCTCTTGCAACATCTTTCCTGAGAGTGCTGCATTGGGAGCCGGTAACTTCACCCGTGATGCGTGTTGCATCTCAAATGCATCGCCCATGAATATGCAAATTGACACTGAATAAATACAGCACAATCAGCATTTAGCGGCGACGAGGAACGGCATAAGGAACATGAAGAATCAGCTCGGAACAGCATGCTAAACTAGCGGGAGAGGTCGATACGTTGGAAGGTCAGGTTCAGGGCCCAGAGGGACCTCGACACATTGGAGGGTTGGGCCGAAAGAAATTGGATGAGGTTCAACAAGGACAAGCGCAGAGACGGAAGAATCCCAAGCATTGGTACAGGCTGGGGACCGACTGGCTAAGCAGCAGTTTGGCAGAAAAGGACCTGGGGATGACAGTGGATGAGAAGCTGGATATGAGTCAACAGGATGTCCTTGTCTCCAAGAAGCATATTAAGGTGCATTAGGAGGAACGTTGCCAGCAGATCCAGAGAAGTGATTATTCCCCTTTTTTCGGCTCTGGGGAGGCCACATCTGGAGAACTGTGTCCAATTCTGGGCTCCGGATTACAGAAAGGACGTGGCCGCATTGGAGAAAGTCCAGTGGAGGGCAACTAAACTGATTCGGGGGCTGGAGCACACGACCTACGAGGAGAGGCAGACAGATTTGGGGTTGTTTAGGGGGGTTCCAAAGAGGATGGAGAGAGGCTGAAGGGGGGTTCCAAAGAGGATGGAGAGAGGTTGTTCTCAGGGTGGCAGATGGCAGAACGAGGAGCAATGGGCTCAAGTTGCAGTGGGGGAGGTCTAGGTTGGATATTAGGAGAAACTATTTCCCAAGGAGGGTGGGGAAGCGCTGGGATGGGTTCCCGAGGGAGGGGGTGGAATCTCCATCCCTAGAAGTGTTTAAGTCTCAGCTTGACAAAGCCCTGGTTGGGATGAATAAGTTGGAGTTGGCCCTCAGTACAACCCATCTGGGAAGAGTCGGGATTCAGACCAAGGGCCCTGCCCCTCCATCTCTGCACCCTAAACCAGTGAGACTCACTCACACGCCCCCCCACCCAGCCCAGCTCAGTCCTCAGGCAGGCTCACTTCCTCCTTTGTCCATCTTCCTAGGCAAAAGGTCACCCCCCCGGTCACCGCCCCCCCCCCCCGGAGCTTGGGCCTCTGTGAACATGCTGGCCTACACTACACCAACGATTTACATTGCCACAGTTGATCTTCCAGAGTTCGATTTCGATTGAACCTCTCTAGTTCAGGTTGAACCTCTTTAGTCCAGAACTCTCTGCTCCGGAAACATCCATCATCCGGAATGATGTGAGTTCACCGGATGTCCACTTTTCATGGGTGTGGCCAAGTTTTCCGTGGTCCTATCAAGTTTGTTTACAGCCCCCAATCCTGGTTTTTAGCGCTGCTAGACCATATTGACCTCCCATGGTCCGGCGAATTCTCCGGTCAGGTGCTGAAGGTGCTGGACTAGAGAAGTTCAACCAGTCCCTGCATTGAGAGATTTCTGATTCTCAAGGGCTCTTTACCGTAGCAGACACAAATGGTTGATGCCCCAAAAATTCTAACTGGAGATATGGCTCATGTGTACCAGAGTGAGTAATCTACCCCTTGGAACAGATCTCTGAGGGGTTTGGTAGGTTCTTCATCACTTGTGTTTTGACAGGTCCTCTTCAGAGACCAGCCCTGACTCAACAAAGTGTTGGAATGGATGGAGGAGACCTTGGGTGGAGCCTCTGGTCTGTGTCTTGCCCAATATTTTGGCCTTCAACATTAGGAATCGATATTCGGCATCATGGTCTCCACCAAGCCTGACGCCGGTTTGGCATGTTGATTGCAGCAGATACAGAGGTAGAACAGCACTTCTCGGAGGCCTGGTCTACCCTACAGAGGAAGATCAAAGTAAGATACGCGACTCCAGCTACGTTAATTACGAAGCCCGCGTTGGGCACAGAATTTCCACGCTGTGCTCAAAGCAGGAGGCCGATAGCTTCTCTTACTCCTCACAAAAGGAGGAGTACCGGACCCCGGATGTCTGACATATGAGTCCCTACTCGAACACCAGAAGATCAATCTCTGTGACGTGTAAATGTGCCCCGACTTGCATCTTTTCTTCGCCGGCGAGCCTTCGATGAGGCAGGCCGACGCATTTTGAGGCAGCCGAAAATCGTCATCTTAAAGACACGATTTGAATTCCTCTCAGTCCAATCCACCTTAATGGTGTTACCCACAACAGGCCTTAATTTGATAGTGGCATAAAATTTATTGGAATTGTGGTACTAGAATACCGATGTACCAACACAGAAACGAATGGTGCCCCTGTTAATTAATACCCTAGGGCTATTACGGTCCCACCATCCTTAATAAATAGGCCCCTTTATGACTACAATAGAGATAAGTTTTCAACTCATTTCTATGTTGGTCGCATCCTGCTTGTTACGAGGGATTTCACCAAGGCCGTCACCAATAGCAACTGTGACAAAGACATGATACATCCAGCAAGCATTGGAGAAGAGGTACAGTGTAAGCTCGCTTTATAACAATACAAGAAGCATCCATCACGCCGGCGGTTCATGGGAGACGTTGAGGCGAGCATTTTAAAGGCCCTCACTAGAGCGAGAGATAAACCACGTACGGGGAGGCACACAACGGCCCTCAAAGTTCATCCACAGACCCCTGCAGCGAACCGCGCCTGGAGACGTTCGCCAGCTTCAGAGTGTCGACTCGGCTTTCAATGTCGGTGTCCACAGCGAATGCGTTGGGTATGAATGAGTGCAGGCACCCATGGGAGGAATTCTGCTCCTCCGGACATGTGGAGCTGGAGAAAAGGCCGGAGAGTTAGATCTTGTTGTGGAATCTCCATCACTGGAGATATTGACGAGCAGGTTGGGTAGACACCTACCAGGGATGGTTTGGATGTAGCTTGGGCCTGCCAGGAGGCCAGGGCACTGGACTTGATGACCTCTCAAGGTCCCTTCCAATTCTATGATTCTGTAGACATCTACCAGGGATGGTCTAGATGGGGCTTGGTCCTGCCGTGAGGGCAGGGGACTGGACTTGATGCCCTCTTGAGATCCCTTCCAGTTCTAGGATTCTGTAGACATCTGCCAGGGATAGTCTAGATGGGGCTTGGTCCTGCCGTGAGGGCAGGGGACTGGACTCGATGACCCCTCGAGGTCCCTTCCAGTTCTAGGATTCTGTAGACATCTACCAGGGATGGTCTAGATGGGGTTTGTTCCTGCCAGGAGGGCAGGGGGCTGGACTCGATGACCTCTCAAGATCCATTCCAGTTCTATGATTCTGTAGACATCTACCAGGGATGGTCTAGATGGGACTTGGTCCTGCCAGGAGGGCAGGGGACTGGACTCAATGACCCCTCGAGGTCCCTTCCTGTTCTAGTATTCTACTATTCTATGATTCTATAGACATCTACCAGTGATGGTCTAGAAGGGGCTTGGCCCTGCTGTCAGGGCAGGGGACTGGACTTGATGACCTCTTGAGGTCCCTTCCAGTTCCATGATTCTGTAGACATCTACCAGGGATGGTCTAGATGGGGCTTGGCCCTGCTGGGAGGGCAGGGGACTACACTCAATGACCCCTCAAGGTCCCTTCCCGTCCTAGTGTGCTGTGAGTCGCTGATCTCCCGGCACTGGAAAAGTCTGTACTAGGAGTGTGTATTTCCCGAGGATGAAACCGCAAGCTGCAGCCAGCCCCTTGCTAATTAGGAACTCCCTGTGCTGTCGAAACCCCCTGCATTTTAATCCTGACCGCTTCCTCTTTGTGGCGTTTGGCAAAGCGCCGGGTTTGATTTTAATTGGCTCCCCCTCGCCGGAGTGACAGCCACTTGGAAGCCCCCCACCGTCTGATTGGGGCCGCCAGCCACGAGGGAATGGCTCCCGGAGGTCACAGGCTGCCCAGTAATGAGGACTCGGCTGTCCCCGGGCTCTGTGTTTGGTGGAGGAGAGGGGGGATTTGGCTGTCACATTCCCGGCTCGTTAACGCTCCCTGTCACCGTCACGTGCGGCAGATCCTGGCCTGCCTGCGGCTGTCACCGCGGTGCCGCTCTCAGCCTGCCGGGGCCGGAGAGGAGCTCATTATACCGGCTCATTAGAGACACTGGCACGGTGGCAGAGGAACCCGGCCGTGGCTAAGCCGGGGGCGGTCTGTCACGCCGATGAGTGACGCAGCCCACGCCGCGAGGAGAGACACCACAGTGCCCCTCCGCCAGGAGGGAGGAGGCAGGAAGGGCCCACGCCGCGCTGGGGAGGGGCGGCCTGAGGAATGCTGACGCTGCCGGCCTCTCTGGCCAAGGACACTCAACCGCCGGGGTTAATCCACCCCCTGCCCCGGCACCGCCAGCCTTAAGAGAAACCAAGACAACTCCCACGCCCTCCCACCCTCATTGTGGGTCTGTACTCAGCAATCTTTACCCTACCCGGACCCTAACCCTCTCCCTAACCCCATCCCCGCCCCTACCCCTACCCGTATCCCTCTCCCTCTGCCTCTGCCTCTGCCTCTCCCTAACCCTCTCCCTAACCCTAACCCCATCCCCACACCTACCCTCTCCTTCTCCCTATCGTGGTCCCTACCCCTACCACCTATCCCTACCCCTATACCTACCCCTACCCCTCTCCCTATCCCTGTCCCCATCCCCATCTCTAACCCTATTCCTCTCCCTCTCCCTCTCCCTCTCCCTCTCCCCTCTCCCTACCCCTACGCAAACACCTAACCCTGCCCATACCCCTACCCCTATCTTTATCCCTACCCCTACCCCTACCCCTACCCATACCCCTGCCCCTCTCCCTATCCCTGTCCCCATCCACATCTCTAACCCTATTCCTCTCCCTCTCCCTCTCCCTCTCCCTACCCCTACGCAAACACCTAACCCTGCCCATACCCCTACCCCTACCCCTACCCATACCCCTACCCCTCTCCCTATCCTTCTCCCCATCCCCATCTCTAACCCTATTCCTCTCCCTTTCCCTTTCCCTCTCCATCTCCCTGTCCCTCTCCCTCTCCCTCTCCCTACCCCTACCCCTACCCTAAACCTAACCCTAACCCTACCCCTACCCCTCTCCCTACCCCTACCCCTACCCCTACCCATACCCCTACCCCTCTCCCTATCCTTCTCCCCATCCCCATCTCTAACCCTATTCCTCTCCCTCTCCCTCTCCCTACCCCTACCCCTACCCTAACCCTAACCCTAACCCTACCCCTACCCCTCTCCCTACCCCTACCCCTACCCTTAACCATACCCCTACCCCTACCCTAAACCTAACCCTAACCCTACCCCTACCCCTCTCCCTACCCCTACCCCTATCCCTATCCCTACACCTACCCCTATATCTACCCCTACCCCTACCCCTATCCTTATCCCTATCCTTATCCCTATCCCTACCCCTACCCCATCCCTATCCCTATCCCTACACCTCCCCCTCCCCCTACACCTACCCCTATATCTACCCCTACCCCTAAACCTACCCTTACCCCATCCCTACCCCTACCCCTACCCCTACCCCTACCCCATCCCTATCCCTATCCCTATCCCTACCCCTACCCCTACCCCTACCCTTACCCCTACCCTATCCCTATCCCTATCCCTAACCTGAACCCTGGCTATTCTGTCTAATAAGTATCGATGGACCTATCCTCCATGAATGTACCTATCTCTTTCTGGAACCCAGTTAAAGTCCTGATCCTCACAACATCCTGCACCAAGGAGTTCCACAGGTCGACTGTGAAAGGCAAGAAGAGGCATTGTGGGAAGGGTGCCAGAGGCCAGGCAGGACACAGTACTCCATGGTGTCCACACTGGTACCCCCGCGCTGCATCCAGTGCGCAGTAAGCTTTACGCTTCTTATTGAGATGGTCTGCTCGAGCGCACAGCTGTGGAATTAGTGCGCACAAAGTGACTTGCCAGGGCAGGCCCCTGGAAAGGTACAGCACTGCGGGCAGCTACATTGGGCCTCAGAATGCATCCTCTCCAATAAAGAAGCCAACCCGGAGATTTGTCATGGCATTTTTAGGTTTCATTATCTTATGCAAATCATATCATTACGTGCTTCCTTGCATAAACACAAAAGCAAATTGTTCTCTTCCAGCGATGGGGGTGAAGAACAATTGCTAAGGATCTCACGGCCCCCAAACCAGAGTCCCAAGCCAGGCCACCTGGAGACCTTGTCAACCTCCTCTATTAAGCGGCATGGACTCAACGCAACAGTTGCAAAACTAATTAAAGACTCTCCAGTGGGCCTCCGGGCCTGGGGTGTGTTAGTTGAAACACAATCGGGCCTGCCCAGCTGAGGAAGGGGGCATTCCCTGAAGCCAGAGAGAACAGTCTGGATCCGTTCCACCCATGGTCGGTTTCTTCCAAGCTCAGAGAAAGAGCTACCATAGGTTCCCAAACTGGGAGGCATGCCCCCCTGGGGGGCATGAAGACATTCCAGGGCTGGTGTGAGGAGACACACCCCTGTTCGTCAATCTCCCCCCTTCCCAGGAATAGGGTTGTCAGGTGTCTGGTATTGATGTGGACAGTCTGGTATTTTCGCCTCCTGTCCGGTAAAAAAATTCAGAAAAAACCGGACACCTACAATGTCCCATATTTTCTGATTTTTTTCCCAGCCAGGAGGCAAAAATTATTGGGTGCTTTCCTGGTCCCTTCCTGTTCTATGATTCTGTAGACATCTACCAGGGATGGTCTAGATGGGGCTTGGTCCTGCCGGAAGGGCAGGGGACTGGACTTGATGCCCTCTCGAGGTCCCTTCCAGTTCTATGATTCTGTGGACATCTACCAGGGATGGTCTAGATGGGACTTGGTCCTGCTGTTAGGGCAGGGAACTGGACTTGATGCCCTCTTGAGGTTCCTTCCAGTTCTATGATTCTGTAGACATCTACCAGGGATGGTCTAGATGGGGCTTGGTCCTGCCGGAAGGGCAGAGGACTGGACTTGATGCCCTCTCGAGGTCCCTTCCAGTTCTATGAGACAGCTATATCTCCATACGTATATACATTAAATTTTATCTGCTGCCACTGATAACAGCCTCTCTCCAGTTTCCTTCAAAACCCCCTTCAGGGCATTAAGTTACACAAGCAAACCCCCTTAGACACCTCAGCTTTATCCGGGCCAAAACTTGCATCGCTCCCTACACAGAGGAGACGTTATGAAAACCCATCTCACCAACTCCAAACAGTTTCTCCCAGTCCCAAAGGACCGGCCACAGTCCCAGGGCAATTTAGACCTCCGGTCTTACTCAAAAGAGGCTGCTGGGCTGATCTCCTTTAGCACAGTGTTTCTTAAACTTTTTAAGACCAAGGAACAGCAAATGATCTTTTTTTAAATGGGGAACATGAAGGATTTTTTTGTTGTGGAAAAAAAAGGAGGCTTGCCCCTTTAAGAGCAGCCATTTTGAATTCTGTTTTCTCCACGGCACATATCCGACTGCCCCGCGGCACACCAGTGTGCCGTGGGACACACTTTAAGAAACATTGCTTTTGCATCTAAAACCAAAAGGTTTATTAATAAAAACCTGTGGAACTCCTTGCCAGAGGAGCACACTTTAAGAAACGCTGTCCTAGGCCATTTTGAATTCTGTTCTCTCTGCAGCACACATCCGACTGCCCCGCGGCACACCAGTGTGCCGTGGGACACACTTTAAGAAACATTGCTTTTGCATCTAAAACCAAAAGGTTTATTAATAAAAACCTGTGGAACTCCTTGCCAGAGGAGCACACTTTAAGAAACGCTGTCCTAAGCAAACAGCCCTGGGGGACCTGCCAGTCTGCATGTTCCCAGAATTCCTCCGGTGTTTATTAGCAACTCTTAAGGCACATTGTACCACTGTGCATTGCGTGACCACCCCTCGAAATCGGGGGGTGCCGTCTCCCAGACACCAAACATGTAAACTACAAGCACAGAGCCAACTCTACATATAAAAATCATACGTCCATAAGAAGCATCACCGAATCAGCACAGCACATGCTTGCACTGGGGCATGCCCGCACTAGGGAAGTATTTCGAAATAACCAACATCAATTTCATAGCGCCCAAACAACATCGAAAGAGCAATGAGTCCGAGGCAGGCGCCGTTATTCTGGAGGTGCTGGGGGGTGATTTCAGAGAACGGCTCAGGGAGTAGGTATTTCGAAAGACGGGTTGAACCGCCAAAATCCAGGACTTTCAGGTCCGGCAGCATCCATGGTCCGGAAGGACTGCGGATGTTGCTGGATCACAGAGTCCTGGCACCCAGGAGTGTGAACTGGCTGCAAGCCCCATCTCTGTGGAGACCCAGCCAGGTAGAGAAGCAGTGGGACCAGCAAGTCTTGAACACTGCATACAGATGTGGCCTCCTCACCTCCAAAAAGATATTTTAGCCTTGAAAAAGGTTCAGAAAAGGGCAACTAAAATGATTCAGGGTTTGGAACAGATCCCCTATGAGGAGAGGCTAAAGAGACTGGGACTTTTCAGTTTAGAAAAAAGGAGACTGAGGGGGAATAGGATAGAGGTATATCAAATCATAAATGGTGTGGAGACGGTGAATAAAGGAAAATTATTTACATGTTCCCATAATAGAAGAACTGAATGAAATGAATGGGTAGCTGGTTTAAAACTAATAAAGGGACATTCTTCTTCACACAGCGCGTAGGCAACCTGTGGAACTCCTCGCTGGAGGAGGCAGTGAAGGCTAGAATTACAACAGAGTTTAAAAAAGAGCTAGATAAATTCATGGAGGTTAGGTCCATAAAAGGCTATTAGCCAGGGAGTAAGGAATGGTGTCCCTGGCCTCTGTTTGTGAAAGGGTGGAGATGGGCGGCAGGAGACAAATCGCTTGATCACTGTCTTTGGTCCACCCCCTCCGGGGCACCTGGCATTGGCCACTGTCGGCAGACAGGACACTGGGCTAGATGGACCTTTGGTCTGACCCAGTACGGCCATTCTTATGTTCTTATGAGTGCCTTCCCGGGGAGACCCAGTCGGAGGGGAAGCAGTGGGACTGGAGAGACCCGTCCCAGGGAGACCCGGCCAGGTGGTGCAGCAGCGGGACTGGTGAGACCCGTCCCAGGGAGAACCAGCCAGGTGGGGCAGCAGCGGGACCAGTGAGATCTGTCCCAGGGAGATCCGTCCACGTGGGGCAGCAGCGGGACTGGTGAGACCTGTCCCAGGGAGACCCGGCCAGGTGGGGCAGCAGCGGGGCCGGTGAGACCTGTCCCAGGGAGACCCGGCCAGGTGGGGCAGCAGAGGGGCCAGTGAGACCTGTCCCAGGGACACCCAGCCAGGTGGGGCAGCAGCAGGACTGGTGAGTCCCGTCCCAGGGAGACCCGTCCACGTGGGGCAGCAGCGGGACCGGTGAGACCTGTCCCAGGGAGACCCAGCTGGGTGGGGCAGCAGCGGGGCCAGTGAGACCCGTCCCAGGGAGACCCGGCCGGGTGGGGCAGCAGCAAGGCCAGTGAGACCCGTCCCAGGGAGACCCGGCCAGGTGGGGCAGCAGAGGGGCCAGTGAGACCCGTCCCAGGGAGACCCGTCCGGGTGGGGCAGCAGAGGGGCCGGTGAGACCCATCCCAGGGAGACCCGGCTGGGTGGGGCAGCAGCAGGGCCAGTGAGACCCATCCCAGGGAGACCCGGCCGGGTGGGGCAGCAGCAGGGCCAGTGAGACCCGTCCCAGGGAGACCCGTCCGGGTGGGGCAGCAGAGGGGCCGGTGAGACCCATCCCAGGGAGACCCGGCTGGGTGGGGCAGCAGCAGGGCCAGTGAGACCCATCCCAGGGAGACCCGGCTGGGTGGGGCAGCAGCAGGGCCAGTGAGACCCATCCCAGGGAGACCCGGCCGGGTGGGGCAGCAGCGGGGCCGGTGAGACCCGTTCCAGGGAGACCCGGCCGGGTGGGGCAGCAGCGGGGCCGGTGAGACCCATCCCAGGGAGACCCGGCCGGGTGGGGCAGCAGCGAGGGCCGAGACCCATGGAGGTGAGACCCGGGGACCCCCAGGGAGACCCGGCCAGGTGGGGCAGCAGCGGGGCCAGTGAGACCTGTCCCAGGGACACCCGGCCAGGTGGGGCAGCAGCGAGGACCTGAGTGAGTACCCATCCCAGGGAGACCCGTCCACGTGGGGCAGCAGCGGGACCGGTGAGACCTGTCCCAGGGAGACCCAGCTGGGTGGGGCAGCAGCGGGGCCAGTGAGACCCATCCCAGGGAGACCCGGCCGGGTGGGGCAGCAGCGAGGCCAGTGAGACCCGTCCCAGGGAGACCCGGCCAGGTGGGGCAGCAGAGGGGCCGGTGAGACCTGTCCCAGGGAGACCCGGCCAGGTGGGGCAGCAGCGGGGCCAGTGAGACCCGTCCCAGGGAGACCCGTCCGGGTGGGGCAGCAGCGGGGCCGGTGAGACCCGTCCCAGGGAGACCCGGCCAGGTGGGGCAGCAGCGGGGCCATGGCAACTGGGGAGCTCCATCCCTGGGGAGCCCCAGCGGGCCAGACCCCAAATGAGGGAAAGCACCCTGAGAGGACGCTACCGGGGTCCTCCCCTGATCTGGCAAATTCCCTTATCCAGGCCAGGTCAGGTCCTGTTCGTGCCGGACCAGAGAGGTCCCACCTGTGGCTATGTCTAGCCTAGGCTCTATTTTCGAAAGAGGCGCTGCCGATTCCGCCGGAGCTGGCCTCTCGTCTTCCGATCTCCCTTTCAAAAGTGAAAGTAGTCCGGATGCGGTTTTTCCGGGAAAAAAACCCCTTTTTTGAAAAAAAAAAAAAAAAAACCCCGCTCTTCCTTACAAAACGAGGTTTGCGCGGCTTTTTCGAAAAGGGGGTTTGTTCCTGAATAAAAAGGCGCAACCAGGCTACTTTCCCTCCGCTTTCGAAGGTGAGATCGGCAGACGAGAGGCCAATTCCCGCGGAATTGGCAGCGCCTCTTTCGAAAATAGCGCGTGGTCTAGACAGGGCCACAGGTTGGACCTCCCTGGTCCGGCACGAACGGGACCTGACCTGGCCCGAATGAGGGATTTTGCTGGAACCCGCAGAAATAGAACGACGGGTAGATGTATCACGTACGGGCAGGGGGATGCTATTTCGAAGGAAGCCCCCTTAAGAACATAAGAATGGCCATACTGGGTCAGACCAAAGGTCCATCTAGCCCAGTATCCTGTCTGCCGACAGTGGCCAATGCCAGATGCCCCAGAGAGGGTGGACCGAAGACAATGATCAAGAGATTTGTCTCCTGCCATCCCTCTCCAGCCTCTGATAAACAGAGGCCAAGGACACCATTCCTACCCCCTGGCTAATAGCCTTTTATGGACCTAACCTCCATGAAATTATCTAGCTTCCCTTTAAACTCTGTTATAGTCCTAGCCTTCACAGCCTCCTCCGGCGAGGAGTTCCACAGGTTGACGATGCGCTGTGTGAAGAAGAACTTCCTTTTATTAGTTTTAAACCTGCGACCCATTAATTTCATTTGGTGTCCTCTAGTTCTTCTATTATGGGAACTAATAAATAACTTTTCTTACTAAAAGAAAGCATGAGAGTAAGGGTGTGTCGACACAGCAAAGTTCTTTCAGAATAACGGCCATTATTCCGAACTAACCATGCAAGCATTTACACAGCCAGTCCGTTATTTTGAAATAATTTCAAAATATCGGACGGCTTCTTCCGACTTCTGCAAACCTCATTCTACGAAGAACAACCCGATTCCGAAATAGCTATTTCGAAATATGGCGTGTGTAGACGCGCCACTTCTGCTATTATGGGAACGAATAAATAACTTTTCTTTATTCACCCTCTCCACACCACTCATGATTTTATAGACCTCTATCCTATCCCCCCTCAGTCTCCTCTTTTCTAAACTGAAAAGTCCCAGTCGCTTTAACCTCTCCTCATATGGGACCCGTTCCAAACCCCGAATCATTTTAGTTGCCCTTTTCGGAACCCTTTCCAAGGCCAAAATATTTTTTTTGAGGTGAGGAGACCACATCTGGACACAGTACTCAAGATGTGGGCGTCCCATAGTTTTATACAGGGGCAGTAAGATATTCTGTGTCTAATTTTCTATCCCTTTCTTAACAATTCCTAACATCCTATCTGCCTTTTTGACCGCCGCTGCACACTGCGTGGACGTCTTCAGAGAACTGTCCACGATGACTCCAAGATCTCTTTCCTGATTTGTCGTAGCCAAATTAGCCCCCATCATACTGTACGTATAGTTGGGGTTATTTCTTTTATCTCGGAAGACCCGGCTCGGGGAAGGGCTTGGTCGGGTGGCCGCTCTGCTTCTTAGTGCGAAACAACGCCCTCGTGTAACGCAGACCTAAGACACCTCCCTTGGCCCAGAAAATGAGGGTGAACCTGTCACAATGGGGGTGCAACCAGGAGCTGCGTGTTCCCATTCAAATCCAACCAAACGACAAATTAACGGCCTCTCCCCTTATGGTACTACGTGTCGTGTGTGGGGGGAAGCTATAAAGTGCTGCCTTGTGAAAAGTGCACAAGTCCCGTTTCCCCCCCCCAACCCCGACATCAATGCTGTGGTTTTTGCATCCTGTTCAAAGCAGCCTCCCCCCGCCACCCCCGCCATGGCCAAATCCCCCAGCCCAGGCAGGGACTTCACCCAGACACTCTCCTGTTTTCTAATGACCCTCAACAGCCCAAGCGGCACTCACAGTCGGAGCTGGTTGCCTTAGCAACAAGAGTGGTGTGAAAGTAATAACTCCCCCCCCTTCGCTCCCATGATACAGCCCTCCCCCACACCCCGGCAGCTAGTCCTAATTGAAGCAATCCTGTGATCAATTCCGGCAAATCCAAGCACAGGCCCGAAATTTCCAGGCTGGACTCAGGCCCCCGCCCTCCCTGCATTAGGTTGCACACTCGGAAAAACTTCCTAACCGTCCGGGTGGCAAAACACTGGAATAAATTGCCAAGGGGGGTTGTGGAATCTCCATCTCTGGAGATATTGAAGATCAGGTTGGATAGACATTGACCAGGGATGGTCTAGATGGGTCCTGCAGTGAAGGCAGGGGACTGGACCTGATGACCTCTCGAGGTCCCTTCCCGTTCTAGTGTTCCGTGATTTTAGGATTACATTCCTGATTAGACCGGGAACACACTAATTGCTGCACTTCAGCAGCCGTCGAAAAACAGGACCTGCGGGGGTTCGTTCCAGAAATGCCCAGCTGTAAATAAATGGAGCAAGACAGGCTCCAAATTGCCAAGTGGAAATGGTTGTTAAGTGCCTGCTAAGTGAGGTCAATTGGCGCAGACCCGCCATGCGCTCGTTCCACGAAATGAACCAAGGAAATCAGAAAGCGCCAGGGGATTTTCGGACATGGAGGCATGGCACAGGATCTGCTGACAGGAGCGCGTTTCTAAACAAACAGCAAAGCATTCACAGGAGGTAGCACAGCTTAAGGCAAGCGACAAAGAAAGAACGAATAGAAAGTCTCCAAGAGATAGAAAGGAAGACAAAGAAACATGAAAGGAAGACAAAGAAAGAACAAATAGAAAGTCTCCAAGAGGGAGAAAGGAAGACAAAGAAAGCACGAATATAAAGTCTCCAAGAGGTAGAAAGGAAGACAAAGAAAGATCAAAGGAAGACAAAGAAAGACTAAAGGAAGACAAAGAAAGAACAAATAGAAAGTCTCCAAGAGGGAGAAAGGAAGACAAAGAAAGACCAAAGGAAGACAAAGAAAGAACAAATAGAAAGTCTCCAAGAGGTAGAAAGGAAGACAAAGAAAGACTAAAGGAAGACAAAAAAAGAACAAATAGAAAGTCTCCAAGAGGGAGAAAGGAAGACAAAGAAAGACCAAAGGAAGACAAAGAAAGAACAAATAGAAAGTCTCCAAGAGGTAGAAAGGAAGACAAAGAAAGAACAAAGGAAGACAAAGAAAGAACAAATAGAAAGTCTCCAAGAGGGAGAAAGGAAGACAAAGAAAGACCAAAGGAAGACAAAGAAAGAACAAATAGAAAGTCTCCAAGAGGTAGAAAGGAAGACAAAGAAAGAACAAAGGAAGACAAAGAAAGAACAAATAGAAAGTCTCCAAGAGGTAGAAAGGAAGACAAAGAAAGAACAAAGGAAGACAAAGAAAGAACCAATAGAAAGTCTCCAAGAGGGAGAAAGGAAGACAAAGAAAGACCAAAGGAAGACAAAGAAAGAACAAATAGAAAGTCTCCAAGAGGGAGAAAGGAAGACAAAGAAAGACCAAAGGAAGACAAAGAAAGAACAAATAGAAAGTCTCCAAGAGGGAGAAAGGAAGACAAAGAAAGACCAAAGGAAGACAAAGAAAGAACAAATAGAAAGTCTCCAAGAGGTAGAAAGGAAGACAAAGAAAGACCAAAGGAAGACAAAGAAAGACTAAAGGAAGACAAAGACAGAACAAATAGAAAGTCTCCAAGAGGTAGAAAGGAAGACAAAGAAAGATGAAAGGAAGACAAAGAAAGAACAAATGTAAAGTCTCCAAGCCATGGTCTATGTTAGGACTTTATTTCAAAATAACCCCCCTTAGGTCAAATTTATAAGCAGAGCAGCAACACGACCACGGCCGTTATTTTGAAATAATGCTTATTTTGAAATCTGCTATCCTGCTTTTCTCAGGGAATAACGCTACTTTCGAAATAGTGTGAGTGTGGATGCTCCACGCTGCTATTTCAAAATAACTACTCCACAGAGTAATTTGAACTAATTACTCCCCAGTGCTTCCGGGGGCTTTTAGTCGATGTAGTGTGTGCACATTAACAGAGCCAGCTTCAAACTAATTTCGAGACTTCCCAGTACTGTAGACACGCTCGTTCGAATTTGTTTAATTGGGAGTTATTAAGTCGATTTTAGTATTTTCAAAATCATTTCCTAGTGTAGACATGGCCTGGGAGTGCCACTGGATTTGCCAAAATTTGGTTGTTCCTAAACAAAGAGCAAAGCATTCACATAACGTAGCACAGTGTAAGGAAAGTGACAAAGAAAGAACAAATATAAAGTCTCTGAGAGGTAAAAGCGAGAGAGCGCAGTGTGGAGAGGAAACTTACTATGGAGAAAGTGGCATGCCATAAGTTAGATTTAAAAAGAACATGTTTATGAACTTACCCAATGAAGGATTTTCACTATGGACCGGGAAGGAGGGAAATCGGGAAAAAAACGGTTTAGTTTCAGGTCTGAGTGCAAACCAACATCCTGAAAAGCATTCTTTCACAGGGAAACTATATATTTTTTTAATGTCACGACATTTTAACACTTTGGAATTGATGTAAATGTTTTAAAAAATGGTGCCATGAAGAGTTGCTTCAAACTAAAAACCCCAAAAACGTTTGCAAAAAAAGAAAACACGCTGGCCTCTTGTGATTGGTTTCAGTCATCTAACCTAATCCTTTGGTGAAACGGACAGGCGTTCAGGACACTTTCTAACACCCCTGAATGTGTTTATAGTCCCCTCCCCGGAAAAAAGTTTCAGATGAAATATTCTACCAGCATTCCTTGCAACTTCACGAGCCGAATCGGCACCACTGAGACGATGCGGCAGGCTAGCATTGAAACACGTTCATTGGGCGTGCAATTTTCCAACGTGTGTAGAATGCAGGCCTCTAAAATACTCTGTCCTATGCTTTTGGGGGGAGGATGCTGCGGGTTTTAAAAATACAACAAGGGATTTTAATCTACAATCGCCGGGATAATATGATTTCAGCGGCGCCGTGACTGGTTTTCATTTTAATATGCATCTTTTTACCCCACAGATTGACGGCAGAGCTGGGAAAGACTTATTATGAATTCTTTTCGTACGCTCACAATACGCTACAAGTCTTCATCAAAGTGCCACTGGATCGTACAAGGGGATTTCATTATGG